>VZSC01018046.1:2837-24555 GCA_013398225.1 Steatornis caripensis | reverse complement strand
TGTGAGGGTAACAGAGCACTGCAACAGGCTGCCCAAAGAGGCTGTGGAATCTCCTCTTCAGAAGATATTCAAAAGCTGCCTGGATGCAGCCTGTGCAACCTGCTCTAAGAAAACATGCTTTTAGCAGGGCGGTTGGACTAGATGATCTCCAGAAGCCCCTTCCAACCCCTGCCATTCTGTGATATATAATCTTTTCTGTAGGCTTTCTACAGGACTTCTAAAAATGAGTTGGTGGCGAGGGGGGGGGTTNGGGGTCAGACTCTTCTCAGTGGTGCCCAGCGACAGGACAAGGGGCAGTGGGCACAAACTGGAGCACAGGAAGTTCCACCTGAACATGAGGAGGAACTTCTTTACTGTGAGGGTAACAGAGCACTGCAACAGGCTGCCCAAAGAGGCTGTGGAATCTCCTCTTCAGAAGATATTCAAAAGCTGCCTGGATGCAGCCTGTGCAACCTGCTCTAAGAAAACATGCTTTTAGCAGGGCGGTTGGACTAGATGATCTCCAGAAGCCCCTTCCAACCCCTGCCATTCTGTGATATATAATCTTTTCTGTAGGCTTTCTACAGGACTTCTAAAAATGAGTTGGTGGCGAGGGGGGGGGTTGTATTATTTTCTATAACCTTGCAAGCTGAAATACTGAGCATATAAATATATTTGGAACATCTACAGGTCTGAATATTTTGGCTACTGACAGTTGAAGCGAAACAGAATTTGAATCACATATTCATTTATCAAGAGAAATGAAAGAAGGAAATGTAGGAAAAAACCTGAAGGATCAGTAGAAACTAGAAGGTGATCTGTGAAAAGTATTGTCAAGAGGATTAAAAGGTAGAAGCTAGTAGCTAACCTGTCTGGCTTAGATAAAAGCTGTGCAATAATAGCTTAATATCTCCAGATGCGACCCATTATTTCTGCACAACTCATACTCATGTTTTATATTTATAGTGTGACGCTCTGAGAAGAAAGTCAAGATCAGTAACAGTGGAGCCTATCACATCAAAGGTTAAGTGTCCTGAGGAAGCATCAAAATAACTCCCAAATTTTTTCCTGAAAGAAAATCTTTGGAAACGTAGTATTATGAGCTCCTATGCCATCTATGGAGAACTGAAGTTACAGCCCCACTTCTCAGGCACAGTGGAACCTTCTGCTAGAGTGGTAAATCTTGTCTATGAAGCTTTTTTTCTTAGGGCCAGTACTATGCAACAAGCTTCCAGGGAAGCTAAGGATCACCACAAACTAGAACATCATCTGTTCCCAGAGCAAAGCTATTTTGCCTTTCCAGTGCTAGCATAAAAAACCAGCTCTATGCAAACAACCTTTTTACAAACCCATCGGCAAAATACCATAATCTTATCAGTGCCGAAGAGTACAACTATAAAGTCTGACAGAGGAGGAGGCGAAGAATAAATCACAAATGGCATGCTTGGTAATGAAGAGAATTGGGTGGGGTGGGATAGGGTAGAGTGGCATGCGGTAGGGTGGTTTGGGTTGGTTTGAATTGGTTTGGGCTGGGCTGGGCTAGGTGGGAAGGGAAGGGAAAGGAAGCAAATCCCTTCAAAATGTAAGTGCAAGAACACTGTTGTGTATGTTTGCGCTTCTTAAAATCCTAGAGCATTAAAACATTAATACATCATTAAAATGCACCTGTTCTTCTCCATTTTTGATCCCTACCTACATATACCGTGGCTGTTAATCCCTGTTAATCTTTCTGTGTCCGTAGCAAAATGAACAAGGAGAAAGGTACTTTTCCTGTAGGTTCTCTTTTCCCTTCTATGGCCATGTTTAGCTGTGAAAAAACAGACAATAACATAACTTTTTATAATTCAGTGTCCTAACTTCAATATACTACTGGTGAAAGTGATGAGCAGTCCTCCTTGAGACGAAGGCACAAAATACCAACTGAGAGTTTACAAGATTCCTCCATAAATTTGTTTTCCATTGGCTGTGCAGTTTTTGACCTCTTTTCACACTGTAAGAAAACCAGTGAACAACAAAGATAAAGCCAGCAACTCACAAGCCAACAGGAGTGACCAGCATTAGCTGACTTCGGCTGAACATCATATTCCTATAATTTCAGTGCAGTTCTAATTTCATTTCAAACGTGAATTCTTCATCTGAAAATAGACCTACGGGGTGAATTTGGAATTAGCCTGATTAAAGACTTAGAATTCTATTGAATATCAGTGTGGATTTATTAGCTTTTTTCAGGGAGAAACCATAATGCTTTATGTAACAGTATTTCTTTTTCCTGGGACAATGGTCCTTAACTGAATTAGTCAAAGCTACTAAGGGTGATGAAAAATGAAACCGTAACATCAAACACATATACCAACAGAAATGCGTAGCTTTGCCCGGAGAGGAGAGAGCGAATGTGAAAATTGATGGCTGGATTATACCTGGTTTTATCACTAGTCAATACGGTTTCAGTGGGGAGAAAAAGATTTATAAGCTTCATACAAAAGAGACTGTTAGTACTCCTATCAAAACTCCTTCTAACACTAGATGGGTGATAAACACAGAAGCAGGGTAGGATTATAAAGGAGGCCATCCCTTCCCCTAGTATCTAGCAGAGCGGTCTGGCAGTTGAGAGTGAAGCATGCTGCACAGAATTGCTCTGCACATTAGAGAGTATTCAGGGCCTTTCAGTACTTACAGGGGGCCTGTAAGAAAAACAGAGACAAACTCTTTAGCAGGGCCTGTTGCAATACCAGAAGGAGTTTTAAACTAACAGAGGGCAGACTAGATATAAGGAAGAAATATTTTACAATGAGGGTGATGAAACACTGGAACAAGTTGCTCAGAGAGGTAGTAGATGCGCCATAGTTGGAAACATTCGAAGTCAGGTTGGACAGGGCTCTGAGCAACCTGATCTAGTTGAAGATGTCCCTGCTCATTGCCAGGGCATTGGACTAGATGACCTTTAAAAGTTCCTTCCAACCCAAACCATTCTATGATTCTATGGCACTGTGTGCCAAATCCCAGAAATCCAGTACCTGGGAGCTAACCAGGTAATGTGCAGAGGATCGGGAACTTTTCCTTATTTTTCATTGAATCCCATGATTCCTGTATGCCCTTCTGGTGAGTGCCTTTGCTTAATGGGAGTAGTCCAGCCCAGAGGCTGGTGTTCAAAACACTGCAGAGATTCAGAGATTTGAAGGTCAATTCCTTACTTACCCTCCTACAGGAAGACGAGAGAGAGAGAGGTTTCCTACCTTAGGGCTCTAGCTAGATTATCATAGAAAATTAGAAGAACCCAGCCTCCTCTTCCAGCTGTGAAAGTGGTGATGACTGCTGTAGGTAGTGCTCAGAAGCCTGTGTATAGCAGATTGTCCCGAATACGTTTAATAGTTAAGGTACCTTTATAGATTTTGATGTCTCCTTGTTCTTTCTCCATGGAGAGATGGGGCCCTACCTAATCAGCGGAACATTTCTGATCTTAAGCAACTGGCCATCCTAAAGCAAGTACAGACACTGATGTATTTGAGGTATCTTAGGGCAGGAGGTGCTTGAAAGTAAGCGGACATACATGTGAATTTAATTTCAATTCAGAATTTAGGCAGCTTTTGGTCTTATCTGTTTTGGGGTTCTTTTGAGAGGGGAAGTAAATGATTGAGGTGATGTGAAGTTCCTGATATTTTGGAAGCTACTACTCATTGACAGAACTCTGGATGTAGTGTGCTAAAAAAATAATAATGGGGCCAGAGAGCATGACATAAAAAACAGACATCAAAAACGGTGTTAAAGTTACCTATTACTTTTCCTGGCACATTATTGGATGGCTTAGCTTTCGCTTTAGCCAACTCAAAACTTTGACAAAACACGTACCAATTATCCCACATGGCACATATTTTGTAATAGCAATATAATTTAATTTAAATGTCATGAGATGACTATTCAGACCCCGTAAGGATGGGAGCAATTTAAGCGTAGCTCAAATTTTTCAATATTAAAGAGGCATGATTATGCCATGCAAAATTGCACTTATTTATGCATTATTGCTTCATTTTTGTGTAGCCCAAACAATCAGTAATTACAAGATATGTGAATATCAAAATGAAAATGTATAATCATAAAATAGAAACAAACAGCAAATATATCAAAACTTCAGAGTTATAACCATGTGACAAATAAAAATTTGTCTAATGTTCAATGTTTAATGTTGCTACAAGGTGTGTACTATATACTATCTAACAAGTAAGAAAAAGGATCAAGAGTTTCTGGCCTATGTTTAGAAAATTCTCTTTAAAATGTTACTATATGTCAGAACTGTATTGTCTTTGTAGATGTGACCTGCTCAGACATTCCTTCCTCCTGTCATATAACACTGCAGATGTGTGATGTTTGTATGTTTTCATGATTCGCCAGACCAAAGCAGCACATAAGAAGTCATCAATGGGGCAAAATAATTATCTACAAAGTTTACACTAAACAGATGTTTTAGTTTCTGTAGCCAACAGACAAGTGCTGTCTAACCATCTGGAATGTGATCCAGTATGTGGTCAACCTGGCTTCAGCCAACAAATGAAGCCACAGTGAAATCACCCCAGCTGTGATTAATCTTGAACTCTGATAAAACTCTATTAGTTTCCATGAAAGCAGGCTAAGCACATTCACCAGGCTAAGCACATTCACCATTTGTAGAAAGAAAGTGTATTTCTTATTGATTAAACCCAGAGGAAGAAACTTTATTGATCTGAGAGAGTTTGCATTTCAGCACAGTCACCCTCATTACCTTTGACATCAACTCTACAGTTGACCCAACTGCTCAGGAAACTATTTCCACGTTCACCTTCCAGCTGAATAATGCCACTCAGTTAAAGAAAGTCTTCCTGACCTTCCTAGAGAAAATAGTATCCACTGGGAATGATCTGCCTATAAGTTTCATAACAGCAAACATCTAAGTTGGCTAGTCCTCGTGCTTAGCTTTACTGTTCAGGATCATGCTACTGTAGCCATATTCACTAAGGTCCAGTTACACTAAAGGACGTAAGGCTTTATTGTTGCTCCACAACGAAGATAAGTAAGAATTAGCTGAATAAAAATGACATGCATACAAAGGTGGATGGCTAGCTCTCATTCCACGATAAGCATTGAAGAGTGGATTTGATATACTAAACAGAGTATGATCTAGAAATTTACAGACAGTTGTCCACTAAAAGCTCCTCTCAGAAAGTTCTGATTCCTGGCCATTCATATGCTTGAACGTCAATGTGGAGTATTCCGCACATTAAAACTGACAGAATTATGCAGGTTTCTTTAAAGAGAGTTGTTACACAGGTGGGAATAAAAAATCTGAGTAGTTTCTAGCATGATGCACAAGTTATGATTTTAAATAAAATCAAAGAATTGATATCTTAATACAAGGTACTCCCTATTGTGTTGTTGGTGCTGATCACTAGGAGATATCATCAACTGCCAGGATTGTCTTCAGAAAGATGTTATACACAAAGTGAAAAATGGCAAGGAACGTGGACTGAAGTTGTCTTAGTAGTGACTGCCATTAATGCAGTGGTAACTCAGCCTTTATGATATGTTAAGTCTACAATCAACTCCTTGTAGAATTGGTATAGCTGAACAATATAGTTTCTGTCACATAGTTTATGCTCATCACTAAGACTAATGATCCTCATACAGCAGAAAACAATTGGAAGAATAGCTCTGTATCCAAGTTGCTGACTATGAAATTCTTCTTTGCAATGGGAAAAAGCATTAAAATACACTGATACACAGGCACGCTCCCAAATTTGAGTTCAAAGAGATCCAAGATGCAGATTTAGAAGAAGCTAGGAGAGAGCATTTGGAGCATCACCTGGGACAACGTCAGATTTCTTCCTACAAGGAACCACAAGCCAATTTCTGTCTTAGATGATTTTCAGCAGTTAAGAACACTTACGCACTTAAAGTCATCATCTATAGGTAAAATAATCGCCTTCTATAAGAATAACGAACACAAGAGCTATTCATAGTGTCAGGCTTTGTTTGGTGAAATTGTAGACTTTTTGCTGTGCTGTGGGGTGAACTGTGGCAAGCTAGGATATCTTGCCAATATAAAGACATACACTATTTCATAAAAAAAAAAAGGACTTTTCTTGTAGAGCCCTCATGCTTGTGTTTTTCTGAGGAGTTTTTTAAAACATACTGAAGAAAGTTATTTCCAAGCAACTGTTGCTTGCTTGGACATACTGTCAATGTCTTGAGCCATTTTACAAGTAGTAGATAATAAGCATGCTAAAGCACATTACTTTTTAAAAAACTAGTATGTTTTTTAAAGAAGTTACGTAGGTGAAGAGAAGTGAGGTTGTGCTATGTCTCGTATAAAAAGTCCTGGTAGAAAGATCAGAAACCTCAGGACAGAAAAGTTAACATAACTTACCTGATACTTGGAAAATACTCAGTACTAGGTGGTATTCTGTAAAATCATATTTTTGCTTTGAGTAAGTTTCCTGCACTTAGCAATCATATTCTCTCCCTGCATTCCCACCTCCTGTCTGTTACGGTGCAATTATTAGCTCTACAGTTGTAATTTTCTACTGAATAAAGTAAACTAGACTCCCAATTTAGCTTTTCAATAGAAAAAAAAAATTTCAAATCGTAATTGAGCCATGGCCTGCTACAAAAAAATTCCTTACTCAATGTTCAAGCATTAAAAGCAGGTGTAAGCACAGGCAGTGCAACATTGCAGCTTTTTATTCCCCTGTCCTTGGATACCATTCTCTAGCTAGTAATCTGTGAACAGGCTTTGATTCCAGACCTGATATTTACCTTCACTGAAAAACTATTATGCCTCACTTGCCTTCTGTCATAATTACACAAGACAGCAAAATTAAATATGGTTATCGTAAATTGCATATATACTTCAGAATCAATCATTACATTTAGTTTTTGTTTTAATGTTAATAGATACATCTTAACTAGCTTGGAAACAAATTAATTTTCCTTTTTCCTTTAAAGGGATTGTTATTTTATGCCTTACAGTGCCTGATGCCTTATTTATACCTTGTAGACAACTTATGTTTCTAAACTCATGGACACGTTTCTCGTAACAAAGAGCGATTCTCTTAATGCTGACTGACCTCATGATGTGATATTTTGAAGGTCCAGTGTCAGATTATTTACCCACTCCTTAACCACTTTCTTCTTTTGTCCTACTAACCAGATTTCGTCAGATGTACATTACACAATGCTCCACTTCCATTTTTTTTTTCTTTTCCTGTGTACACAGGCCTATGCATGGCACTTGCAGCATTATCTTAGAATCACAAGTCCATAGAACAGCCAGGGTTAAAAGGCACCTCGAAATATCATGTGGTCCAACCTTTCATGGAAAAGAGATCCTAGATGAGATCTAGCACCCTGTACAATCACATCTTGAAAACCTTCAGTGATACGGGCTCTATCATGTCCTCAAGGAGGTTGTTCCAGTGAATAGTTGTTTTCACTGTAAAAAAAGTCTTTCTTACATTGAGTTGAAACGTCTCCTGGTGCAACTTGTACCCATTGGCCCTTGTCTTCTCCACATGACTCCTTGTGAAGAGAGAGCCTCTGCCCTCTTGGTGGCTGTCCCTTAAGTACTGGAATACTGTGATGAGGTCCCCACTGAGCCTTCTATTCTCCAGAGAGGAGAAACCTAATGCCTTCAGTCTTCCCTTGTGGGGCAGGTTCTCTAGCCCTTTAATCATGTTTGGCCCTCCTTTGGACTGTCTCCAGTCTGTCTGTGCCTGAATATTGAAAAAATATTCTTGAACATTCATCCTCCATGGCATTTGAATGTAGATGTACTTGTTTGAGACACATAATTTGCTATTATTCAACACATAGAATTAGTCTGATCTTTATCAAGTTTTCAGTTCTCAGAGGCTTAGTTTATTAGTTGTTACAGGCTTTGACTCCTGAATGATTATTTTTTCTTGATTATTTCTCTCCTCATCGAAGACTGCAATAATTTTGGGACCAATGGCCACATCTTCACATCAAACATTATGACAAGAAGCAATAAGATCTTCTGTGGAGCTGAATCTTAATTCAGGCATGATTGTTAATATATTTTATTTCCGTTTTGCAGCTTTCTTCAGTAGCATTAGTGATTTTAACAGCCAGTTCAACTTTACTGTTAAGACTGGTGCTGTCATCATGATGCAGTGACATAGCTGAATTCTGGCTTTCTTGTGTAGCTGAGCGGAACAGGTAAGTATTTTTCTAATAAGTTTATTACACAAGTTAAAAATGAAACTGCAGAGCAGCAACAGCATATGGCTAACATATGAAGCAATCACACTATGTTCAAGAATATCTCTGCTTTTCTCCTTGCATCAAGATAGTACTGTCTGCAGTTTCTACTGTTCAGCACAATATTGGAACAGCAAATTCAGTATTTACCTTTCCATGAGAAAAAAATGCAATCCACAACTTGACAAAGAAAACTGCATTAATTCATTGCAGGTATACTGGATCTCCCTGCCTGAAAAGGCATGGTTTGCTACATCAAACCTTTCCAAAACTTTAATTGATTTTTATTAGAGTATCTAGACCTGTGTTTATCTCCCATAAAGTGAACAAAAAGTAATCTACAGAAAAGTGTAGACTTGCAAAGAAACTCTTTCTTTTCTACAAACTGCAACAAATGTTGTGAAAATTCTCTTTGCTGCCTGCATCTCCCCTATATTCCCACATTTATTACAGATGCCTACCAAGTCTTAAATCCAGGGTTATGTTTAGTTAACAGGCAGCAAATTCTTGTTTTCTGGATACAGCTTTCTGTTTCTGAGATTCTCCTTTTTTGTTATAAATGACCATTCAGCAGCTTTTACACAGGAATCTGTCTTGTATTCTGAGATCACGCAAAGAGTATGAGTTTACCTAGAAGTTGTGGGGGAGTATCCAACTGGTCTACGGCATTTTTACCACCTTGTTTGTCACTGTCAATCTACATCCTGAATAGATTGTGACTGGGTTCTTCTCAGCCTTGGAGATTTGAAATTAGTACACAGCCTGAGCTGGCTGACATTTAGTGTATTTCTATGTTCTTCTGTGTTCCTCTCTGACTAAAAGCTCACTTTCCTGTGCAGTTTAGATACTTTGTATGTAGCACAGTTTTGAGGTGATGAAATCCCCTTTGTACATACACTTTAAAAAAAAATAAATTAAACCATAATGTGTAGTGACAGTATTTTATGCTAATAGCAATAGCTTTTAAAGAGTGCTTGCTATTAACTTACGATCACTTTCGACCTGAAGAGTAGAAATAGCTGCCTTTAAGGAAACTACTGAACTCTTCAAAACAAGAATGTTGCAGCAAAACTTTCTTTTTCACCTTGGGTGTATTTTTACCTCCATTTGTGATTGTGAGAATAAGTGACAGTTGCCGTCTGTCCCTTTGCTAGCAGAAAAGTGCCCCTTTATTCATATATGTACCCCTTTATTCATGTAAAACCATACAAAAAGAAGAATGTTGGTTAGTACAGCCAATGGCTGAAAGATGTCAGCATCTAACCATGCTTATGCTCTAGTGTTCTTCTGTAGTCACCCTAAAGTTTCACACATATTTGAGATAGTTAAGAGACATTGTGACAGTTTACAAATCTAATACTACTTCTGTGTATATACAACTGATGTAGCATCTTGAAGTGCAGCCAGCCTGCAGCCTTAAGAGTTCATGACATAGTCCATAGGAGGTCAGCAAATACTGCGTATATTGTAATAACAATGATGTTGTGAATTATATATTGTAATGAATTTAGTTTTAAGAAGACCAATGAGACTATGAGTGAAACATACCATTATTTCTGCCATGATGTCTCCTATCCTCCAGATAGTCATCAGTCAGACATCTAATCCATGTTACTCCTGTTAACATTTTTTGGATAATGTTATTAAACATTATCAAAATCCTTCCTTGCAAAATGGATACTATGCAGCATCCTGAGCTGTCTTTTTATTTGCCCTGGCACCTAAATCCAGCAAAGTAGCGGTTTCCTTATCAGGTAGAAACTGACAGTATCTTTCCTTGAAATAAATATGGACAACAGGTAGATCTTAAACTTTAGGCATCTGGCAGTCAGATGGCTTTGGTGCTTCATTAAGACATGTTCAAAGTTTGTTTGGCACCTAAATGGTCACCAAGCTGCTGACACAACTTTGGATTTTTGGTTAGTACATGGGTACTTCAAGAAGAAGAAGCTTCTGCTAAAGTGACTGAGTTTGTCTACTTACTTCGACATGCAACAAATTTGCAAGATATTCTAGTTTTTAAAAAACTATAATACTTTGCCACAAGAATTGCAAAATATATTGCTGATATTTTTTGTTTTGCTCTGCTTATACACAAGCAAGTTTGTAGATGATACAAAACTGTGAGAAGAAGCTGATATGCCAGAGGGTCATGCTACCATCCAGAGGGACTTGGACAGGGTGGAGAAATGGGCTAATAGGAACCTGATGAAGTTCAACAAGGGGAAGTGCAAAGTCCTGTACCTGGGGAGGAACAACTGCAGCCATCTGTAAACACTAGGGACCAACCAGGTGGAAAACAGCTTTGTGGAAAGGAAGAACCAACTTTAACACAAGCCAGCAACATGCCCTTGCAGTAAAGGTGGCTAATGGTACCCTGGGCTGCATTGGGGTGGGTGCTGCCAGCAGATCAAGGGAGGTGATCCTTCCCCTCTACTCAGCACCCGTGAGGCCACACCTTGAGCACTGGTGACTAAGCACTGGTCACAGGGTACCCAAAGTGCTTGTGGAGTCTCCATCCCTGGAAATATTCAAAAGCTATCTGAATATGGTCCTGGGCTCTAGGTGGGCCTGCTTGAGCATGGGAGTTGGACAAGATGACCTCCACAGATGCCTACCAAACATTCGCTCATTTTGTGACACCATACGAATCATTTACCCTAAAGATTAATGTTACTAAGTTCTGGAATCCACTTGGTTTAGCTGAAAGCAGTGGATTTTGTGTTTCCAGTGCTAACCTAAATTTTTCCCACATATATTTCTACAACATTTCTGTTTATAAGTTACACAATTGCTGTAACACCATGCCATTATATAGCTTTAAGTTGTCTCTGCTTGTATGAAAAGAAATTGAAGCTGCAAAGGCCAGATAAAATGTCTGTAGCTGATAACCTTGTACCTTTAGTAGCTATTTACCATTCAATTTCTTAAATTCTATCTTTGCATCTAGTCCTCACCTGAGTTTTACAAAGCATTTGCTTTCACATTTCTGCATTACATTTATGCCACAGACATACAGAATTTTGTCTTCTGGGTTACTGATTTTTCTTTTCATTTTAGTATCTTCTTATTTTTCTTGGGATAAATATTCAATACAATGTCATTTGTAAGATTTTTCCAATTACATCTTTCTCCATAGTGGACACAGGTCTTGATCCACTTCCTACCTTAGGGGAGGTTTAGATCAGATATTAGGAAAAATTTATTCACCAAAAGAATTGTGAAGCATTGGAACAGGCTGCCCAGGGAAGTGGTTGAGTCACCATAGCTTGAGGTATTTAGAAGCTAGACATGATGCTTGCTTAGGGTCATGTGATGGATTTGGCAGTGTTAGGTTAATGGTCAGAGTAGATGTTTTCAAGAATCTTTTCCAATCTAAATGATTCCATGATTCTATTTGTCTCTTTTGTCCTATGTTTCCACAGTTGCTTTTCCACAGATTTTTGTATGGAGTTTTTTTCCCTTTCACTTTCATACTTTTTCTGTTCTATTTGGTGAGTTACTTGTGCCAGCTCTGCACTACCCACTGGTTTTAAAAGCCCTTTAGGTTTTGGCAAAGCCACTGTGGGCTAAGTGTCAAGCTTCTGCACTCAGTTTCCCAATCATTTACATACCGTATATTAGTTTGCTGACAAGACTGAAAAACTTCAGGTCAATCACTCTATGTAGCTTGGTAAATTATACTAGTCGATTATTACACCAGATTCTTCATTACTTTATGGTTTTAAAGCTTTCAAAGTGGTATATAGATTATAAAAATTTGTATGTCAAAACACTGCTGGAAGTTGCAGTAAGCATTACCTATTTTCACTAATGACTACTCTCAGTTTGAAGTTGTCCTTTTTGTCCAATCCTTCTGCTACTTCTTTAGTTTACCATGAAAAAAACTAAAAATGTTTAATTTCTAATTTGTGTCTTAAATTCATATGTATCTGCTCAGGGGCAGGAATGTGGCAGATTGTCCATACATTATTACCTGGTTCTGAAATGGGTATTTTTGTTTAGATTTCACAAGCTGGTGGAAGACATCTCATTTCTG
The DNA here is from genome assembly GCA_013398225.1 of Steatornis caripensis. Taxonomy (NCBI): domain Eukaryota; kingdom Metazoa; phylum Chordata; class Aves; order Caprimulgiformes; family Steatornithidae; genus Steatornis; species Steatornis caripensis. Next base: position 12,290 of record VZSC01018046.1, on the reverse strand, counting down.
ATTCTTTGTTCAGGGCTAAAGCATAAAAAAGTGAGTCAAAACCCTACAATGTTCCTCTTCGGTCCCTATGCCATACAAACTAATTTCTGTCCATTAATAAGATCTTCTCTCTTCCTCCTCAGAAAGTTGTTCACAGCATACATAGTCTCTCCAAGGATGAGTTTGTTTATTGACATATTTCCTCTCCAGACCCTTCCATTTTTGTTGCTTTATATTTTCTATCCTCCTTTTGCTTTTCTCCTAGGAAACAAGGCTGGGAGTTGAAGAAACAACATCCAGCAAATACATGCTCGAGTTACAAGACAATTTGGTCATGAGGAGCACTTCCATGCTCTAGAAGGCTGTGATATAGAGTATCTGGAGCTATGCCTGTACAGGCAGGCAGCTGAGGTCACGATCTCCAGCTAATTCACAATATGCCTGTGAGCACACCAAATGCGCTCTCGCACTTGAGGTGTGAGCATCTGTTAAAGCCAATTCACACTGCTGCAGACAGGCACAAGTGTCAGCTGCAGCTGAGGGGTAGTAGTTTCTCAAACTGCTTCTCAGCTGATTCCAACCATGAGTGCTGCTCCTTCTGCTCCTCTCCTTTCCAGTACAAATTCAAACATGTTAACTTCAAATGAACAGTATTTTCTGCTACAAGTAACAGTGGAGCACACAGCTTTGCCACTGTTACTCACTTCCCCTTAGCAGAGTACAGGACAGTACAGAGTGCTTTCCTCTGTCTCAATCCAAAACCCTATGACATTAAGATGAATAGTTCATCTTTCATAGAGACCAAGGGGAGAAGGAGCACCCACGTGCCATTGGGTCTGAGGGATGCCAGCTTCTGTGCCTCTCTTCCTTAGCAGGAAGCACACAGAGGCACTGGTCTCATCTAGAATGTGGCTGGTAAGAAACTGAGGTTAACAGCTTCAGCCAAGACCAGCTCTTGAATACACGGATCACCTTAAGCCAGTGACTAAAATACTTTTTCCAACACTATTGTAAAGGCTAATAGAGGAGGACCACTTCTGCAGTCAGCTCACTAGCCTTAGGTGGGAGCTGGCTGATCTTCGTTCTCACATTGAAGAGACCAGTGTTATCTAGTTAATCTTAAAAGGAGTAGAAATGCTCACATAGTCTGTTACTAACCAATTTGGAGATTAACATCTATAAGACAAGAGTCCCTGCATCACTCTCTTTACCCTGAAATGGCAGGAATGAGAAGATCAGTCTTGGGACCCGTGCATAGCCCTTATTCCTATGGCAATCCGTGTAACACACTGTCAAATACAGTATTACCCCGCTCTTTAGTGTTCTCCAATGTTGGGTTATTGAACTTCAAATGTGGTGTGATGTGGCCTTATGTGGCCAGGTAGATGTGCCATGGATACGTGAAAATGTTTGTGTTGGAATATTTTTCCACATTTCAGTCAAAACAATATTTGAATCCCAGTACAGCATCAAAGTGTTTTCTCATGCCACCGTCCCTGAACTTCAGACCACAAAGTTTTCTTCTAGATCCTGCGCTCTTGTGGTCAAATGAAGATCCTAGTAACGGAATTATTCTTTCTGCTCTTTTCCCTTTGCTCAACTTCCACGGATCTCTCTTTTATCTTTGTGTGATCAGTGGCTACAAGCTGAATTAAATAAAGGTAGACAATGCCCAGACAGAACTGGGAGAAGCATTATAGTGAAAGGGTAAAAATTTGGCATGAACATTAGTCTCAACTAATCTGGGTAAAGAGATATTAAAAGTAATAGAGATACTGTGAAGAACTTCAGCCTATCACTGTTCTAATTATCTTCTCATATTTAGAGATAACTGATGGTTTCTGAGCTGCTGCAAAAGAGAAAAACCCAAGTCTTAAGGTTTGAGTTACACGTTTTCTCGGATTTTATCCATAACATCAGATAGCGTGACGAGTACATGTCTCAGATATGACACAGTTTCAGATGAGTGTTCAGGTTATTGCCATAGTCACCTGTCTCAGCCTCCATACACAGACTACTAAGCCACTAATGACTCAGCCAAGGAGCTGGAGAGAGTTGCACCCCATCTTTTTAGGATGAAGCACCACTGGCTTCAATTTATGTTAAAACACTACCCAGTTAACTACAGTGCTTCAGAAACATTTGCACAAGCATCTCAGATGTCTGTCCCCTGCAGGTGGAAAGAACAGGTGGAGGCAATAGTTCTGAGTCATACTAAGCTATGCTGTTCTTGCTTGAGAGTCAGAGCCACGAGTGAGATGGTTTTCTCCCTTTCTGATATTACACCGTGGTACCGTTCAATGTGCACATGTGAGTACAATGCATATTTATTATTGTAAAACAATTCTTATGTAGACAATTTACATCTATTTACCTATATGACTAACTTCCATTTCATTACAAATTGAAATTTTTATTCCTGAGCTAGTTGGGTTCTTACATAAATTATTACAAAGGACACAACTACTCTTTTATATAATATTAATCATAACTGGCATATCGTGGAAATGCAAAATTGATAGGAGTTCATAGTATAGATGAAGCAGGAGGTGACATCCCTCTTTACAGTAAGACATAATTTTTGCAAAAAAACCTGTCAAACATTCTGAAGGGTTCACTGACATTAAAACTCTCAGAATCAAGCACAGAAAATGCATCAGTTAGCCATCCTTAGTGCCAGTCAGTTATTAGTCAAAACTACCTATCTCTGTCCCAAAAGAAAAAGCAGGAATATTTGTATTTCCACAAAGCTGAAGGATTCACAAAGCTATGAAGGGTTCTCTACATGTAGTGTAGGGGAATTAGCAAGTGCTGCTTCTGGCCTTTTCAAATCCCCCACTTAGTTTGATTACCTCCGCTTTGTACCTTGAGGACATTCTCTGCTGTTAAAATTAGCAAAAGAAGTGTTCTGAGAAGACCCAGTGCCTCCAATTGCGTTTTGAAGGGACTGTGTGTTTGCTTGTTCTGTAAAATACAATTTAGTTATAAGCAGTGCTTCACACACTTTAGTTAATGGTTTTTGTGAGTCCTAAATGACCTTTCTAAGTCTCCCCTTGCTTGTCCTTGTAGCCTTCAGGGGACACTGCTACACATCAGTGAAAAAACGTTTCAGACGATTATGCTGTTTCAGCTGTTTTGTGTTAAGTTTCTGATCATATTTGAGAAAAGCATGGCATTTTTCCCTCAGATCTCATTGACCTTTGTGTTGGCTAGGTAAACTAACACAGAACCCATAAAGGAGAGCAACGCAGCATGGACAGACTTGGCTGAATGGCTGCAATGGCAAATCGATGAACTGCATACATCATGGGCGCTGGCGCCAATTTATTTTATTTCCATGAAGCTGCCTAATGAGATTTTTCATGCATAAAATTTGCCCTATTCTATCAGCTTCCAGCTCTGAAGGATTTACTTACAATTTTGTCATATTTTATTTAAATCTGCAATAAAAGGGATCAGAATCATAATGAATTTGAGCCAACTTTTAGTTATTTTTAGAAAGCATGCATGAGATATACTACTCAAATAAATACATGGAAGTCCAACCACGAAAAGAAGGCATAGTTCCAAGACACAGGGTTTGAATGCCATCTAGTCAGTCACAGCAACACGGAAACAAAACAACCAGCTTCATTCATTGTGCTCAAATATCACCGTTCTCATTCTCTTTGAAATGTGCACTACGGTCCTCAACATAGCAATGGCAGGTGGCTCCTTCAGGTGGTTAAGCCAGGTGCTCACATACGTGAAAAAAGACATAAAGGGAACCATTGCTGCTGCAAGCAACTTGCTGTAAGTGATACCGCCCCTCACACTGCAGCTGGCCAGCTGTTTCATGTTTCCAGCCCAAAGGAATCTACAATTCCAGGTCATGACTTTTTCAGACAAACAATAAGTACTCAAAGAGTGGAGGGGCAGGAGAGTGTGTTCTTGTCAACATTAGGAAAAAGTCATAATGAAGGTTTTTGAGGCTTGTTGATTGGCATATAGTTAGAAAAAGGATTTTTTCCCCTCTCAATCAAAAAATCCATGAAATATTAGGACTGAGATATGACATCCTAAAAACCAAGAAAGAAAGTAAACCTACAAGTTTCATAATACTGAGTAGCCTACATTTCAAGTGCCTCCTTAAAGTTACAAAACCCAATGGTCCTGAAGAGATTGCACACCAGAATGGCCTCATCAGAGTGTATAGCAGAACAAGGATGCTGTGACCCCTAACGTGTTTTCCTAATATGACAAACACGTCCATGCTACCTTCATCAAAGCAGCACAATTAGCAATATGAGGGAGTGGGAGACAGCACAGGCTTCAGGCTGTTTTCTGAAAGGAAATTACTATAGCGCATGCAATTCAACTGTACCCTGAGACCCTTCCCAGGCTTCTCAGCCTTTGGCCAGGGAGAACCTGTCAGATCATCTTCTGTGGCAGCCATATCATTTTTAGTTTGCCTCCTTGCCCTCAAAAATCTCCTGTCTTGTGAAAGTTATTGGCAGGAAAAAAAACCCCAAACACATTTGGTATTCTTCCAGACAAGGTCACCAAAGGACTTTAATCAAATAAATTAATATTTGTTTATTTCAAACAAAGGAAAAACTTCCACTATGGGTGAATTCCGGATGCCATAGCTGAAAGTTTATTTTAAGATCAGTGGAGACAATCTAAGGTGCTTAAGATTAAGTACAGGCGCATGATAATTTTGCGGTTTTTTCCTTCTCCCTCCTGGTTGCCATTTTAGTATAGTTACCTGAGGAAATATGTGAAAAAGTGAAAGTATAAAATGATCTAAATTGTTTAAATTAGATACAGGGAGCGGAGGAAGGGCAAGATCAAAATCCACCTCCCTCCTCGCAAGTACAAGCAGTGCAACAGCACCAGCACAGCATTGATACTTCTGCTCTCTCTGTTTTGTGGTGGTGATGGAAGCTGTCCATGTGTTATGTCAAAGAACAGGTTATGCTCATCCTCTTCCTCTCATCCAGGACCCGTTGCACACCTGCAGCTTAATTCCTGCTGCTCTCAGTAGAAGTGGGTGAAAACATTTACGAATAAATTTTCTCAGAACTGAGAGACACTATTACCCAGGAGCTTTAGAAAGAAAATTTTCATTTAGAGAAAATTACAGAAAATTATTTCAAAAAGTAACAGATTATTTAAATAGATGGGATTTTCTGTGCTTATCTTTGTAGTTAGAATAGAAGCGATAAAAATGAACATTCTCCCAAGAATCCTATTTCTGTGCAAATACATTCAACAATCAATCCCCACAAAACAGAATTACTTGATAAATGCAAACAGATTCACATGAAATGGTAATGATTATGAAATAAATCATTAGGCTTTTGAAGAATCCTAAAGGGCTACCCGCCTGTCTTTATGGTTATACTGTCCCACAGTGCAAGGCAATTCAAATTATACTGAATCAAGGCAATGATGATGGAAGGATCTAATGGCTGCATGAATAACATGATGCTTGTAAATATCAAACAAAAGAGTTAGCACTTTCCTGACAATGAAAATTCAGAAAGAAAAAAATATTCCATCTACTGGACACGACTGTGTGACTCCCATGAAGACAAATTTACTAAGGAAACCTTAAAAATTAAGGTTAGAATAGGCTGTGCTTCTCATGGGGAAATAAAACCCTATCCTGAATCACTACTTCAGCTGCATATAACCTTCCATGGAGACAGACAGGTAATAAGCATTAAACTGTTATGCATACAGAATAAAACAAGCTGATCTGAAGACCAGACTTGTCTGTCCCATTGTGTAAAAAGTCGCACAATCACATCACAGTTTGACATAAAGTTTATTCTTCGATGTTTTTCAACTATTCTCCCTCAAACAGCGAGCCAGATTTTGGTCAACAGATCAGGTCAACTGATCTGTATAAAACCACTGTTGACAGTTGCCTAACAAACCCATCTCTGAGTGACAGATATGCCATCAAATTTGTTGCATTCTATGGTATGACTTCAGTGCCATGAGGAGACTGATGTGATTTGCAGAGATCATAAAAGAGAACTATGAAAACGGATAACATCATAATAAAGATGTTTCCAGCTTTGCACTGAGCATTTCTTTTGTGATTGCAAAACTGATAAGATTTCATTAAATGAGATCACCAAAACAGAAATGTGAGGTTTCTGAATGTTATTGTGAATATTTTACAAACACAGTGATATCCATGCAGCATGAAAAACATGAGACATAGGTCAGATGTAGATTATAAATACATGAAAGAAGAGCAGTTTAGAGATAAGTCACAATTATGTTTTCTAACAGTGTTAAGATGGGATGACATTACCTCCTGGAGGACCGTGCTGTTCTGAAAGATGCACCAAGATTTTCCTTGACTGCTGCACTGCACTTTTCCCCCCATTGTTCTTCCCCAAGAAAGTCTCCTTTGTAAGGCAACTTGGTGGGAAAAGAAAAGTTTCATTCAGATGGGTTTCATTTTTATTGGAATTCTCATTCCTAGCAGAGACAATGAAACCTGGAGCAATCTTACACTTTTCCATAACATGCATGTATGGAAGCACAGTGATTTACAAGAAGAATGAATGTCTTCTTTTCTCTGTTGACAATGCCCATGGCAGCAGCTTGTATACATCTGTCTCTTGCTGATGTTTTATACCCCAAAAGCAAAATGCTTCAGTGCCAAAATCACAACAGATATCATTGGTGGCTTCTGCAAAAAGATGTAGTTGTTCAGCATGAGGGTAACACAACTACATTGGAGCTTATGAGCAGGAGGGAGAGAGCCGCTAAGGCTCAGGATTTTGGACACATAGCAATGAAACTTGATGGAAGTTCATTTTGTTTGGGCTAGGCCCAAGCCAAACATGCTACCCCTTGCTTGAGGAATCGAGACATCTGAAAATATACTCTGCATATAAAATCATTAATATAAGATGGTAAACATATTGGTAAACATTTGGGAACACTTTTCAGGCACAAGACCAGCTGTATAACCTTTGGCCCTCACTGGCATTAAGAAAGTGTTATGTTCTGAATATTAGATCTCCAGAGAAACAAGAAAATTCCTTTCTGAAAAGGGCAATAAAGTATATTGATTGGTCCACACTGTTGGAAAGTTTATGCTGCTCAGCATCAAAGTCAGCTGAAAGGTAGAAAGAGATCAAGAATGGGCAATCTGGGGTGTTTTTCCTTGTTTCTGTGTGTGTGAGTCTGCACAGAAGATATGCATCAGATATCCTGGAATCAGGTTTAAAGCAAATCAGCTGTAAAACACCCATTGACATGAACTCATGTTAATGCAAGTTTTGCTAGTTACACATACAGAGCAGTGTAATCCAAAGTCACAGAAATACACACATTTAAGAATATTTTCTTGCTAAACAGGATTCATACTAAAAAGATATTCCAAAATTGATGTGCCTTAAAGATTAAGCTATTATATGCATATCCAAGTTAAATACTGATAGACCGCTATCTCCCACATGTAGACAGAAACTTCAGTTCAGCAATAACTACTTCTATCTGCATAATGCTCATCTAAAGTAGGCATAACACCATCTAGTGATGATAACATGCACCTGGAAAACCAGACTCTGAATTCAATGATGTAGGTGGCAAAACAGCTTTGTCTGATACCTTCAGTCAATGATTAAATTTCTTGGGCCACCTCCACCAAAGAAGTTTTTAAAATCTCTCATTGTTGTCAAAACAGTGTTACAGATTATATGTGGCAAAGATGGACCGACTCATATTATCCAGCCTTCTACAAAACAGTAAGCAAAAGAAAAAGAAAACATACTTTCTTCAGTCTCTAATACTGCAGGCATCCAGGAAGAAACTGATGTACAAACAGGAAAGACCACCGCAGGATGAGCCAGAAAGGCAGGCTGGTGCACAGTGAAGCTAAGGTCTGGAGCAACCAAAGTTAATGAAGAGCTTTTCCAGCTGCAAAGATCTTGCTAGAATAACTGAATTAAACTTTTGCAGACTGAAGCCAAGTGATACAGGAAAACAATGGAGTAACATCCCCAAAAATATTAGCTAGCGGATTTTACCCTAACAAACACTTCAGTTGCATACCACAGTTATAAAAGAGGATACAAGGACATTAAGGACACGTTATTACACTATAATAAATCACATTGGAATGAAATTTGAGTACGTGAGGCCCTGACATTGCATAGCTACTTTTGGTGGACTAGAAGCATATGTCTGAAATTTATTCTCAGGATAATAAACAATTATTTTTCCAATGGTGTGGCATTTATACATCTACCTATTAATGCGTATGTGTGTATAAACTTACAGAGTAACATTCAAGTATTATAATAGAATAAACATACTACATTTTGAGTTTTTACTGCATGCATAAGAATGTGATACTTCAGTCATTATTTTTACTCACATGTAATCAACATCTCAGTGTTTCCCAAGACAGGAACGGAGCTGTTTCTTTCAACTTATGCATAATATAATGCTGCTCTACCATCTTTCATAGCTTTAGGAAGGCTACCAATAAGTTGACAGGGTCAGAGAATGATGTTTATGAATGTAGTGTGAGCACAGGCAATATTCCCTAAGTAGGGCATGAATAGAGGACTGCAAAGGTTGTAAGTCTAAAAAAACCATGTAAATCTAAGAATGACTATATTGTATTTCTCCTGAATTATGACAAAAGTTCAGCTAAATAACAACATGGACATACAGATAAATAATAAGTACACTCAGTCATTTACAGCATTATAAACTGTAAGTAAATTTACTGACTGACCAGTGATTCTGATTAATATTAAGGAGAGTGAGGGCTAAATTTGGTTTATGTGGATGTCCATTACCGCAAATAGAGAGGCAGTGCTATGGCAGTTCAAGCAAAACATGTTTCTGATCAAAAAAAATGAAAGCCCACACCATGTGAACTGTATCAGATCTTGGACTGTGGTGTTGAAGCCTATGAAATAAAGCTACAGCATACGTGGTCGTAATGATCCATTGCCATAAGCAGAGGCTCCACTGCAAGTACCAAAGATTTCTTCTAACGTACTTTTTTCCCCGCAAGCCAGACTTAATGAGAACATTTCGCGGCCATCGGCTGCACTAGCCTTCCAGGCTCCGAGGAAGATCCCAGAGGCCGGCCAGGCTTCGGTCTCTTTTACAAAAATACAGCAGGGGGTGCAAGAGCCCTACATATCTTTTATCGACCGATTGCGTGCAACCCTAGATAAGCAGCTGGATAATGCGGAAGCGAAGGACGCGTTGTTGATGAAACTGGCTGTTGAAAATGCCAACGCGGATTGTAAAAAAATCTTACAGGCGTTGCCTTTGCAGTCTACCCTGGTACAGATGATGGAGGCCTGCAGCAGGGTGGGCTCAGTAGAGCACCACACCCAAGCCCTCGCTTCGGCGTTTGCGGCGGCCCTGACCCTCTCGCGGGGGTCAGGGGGACACAAAGCTTGTTAGGAGTGTGGCGGCCCCGACCACCTAGTCACCGCC
>VZSC01018034.1:14616-40586 GCA_013398225.1 Steatornis caripensis | reverse complement strand
GTGTAAGACTAAGATATTACTAACTACATGGATCACTTGAGGAAACCGTGAATAGTGTATAAAACAATAATCTTGTGATAGTTCTATATAGCCTTTTCAACCATCTAAGAAGAAAATTGTCCCTTCCTTAATTCACCCTTTTCTCCCAATAAGCTGGTAGAAGTGTTTTGCGACATACAGCATTTATACAGTAGAAGACAACTGGGTTGAGGCCTATACACTCCATCAATCACACCACATACATCACTAATAATTAGGCTACTTCTCCATCCTTTTTTTTCTAATAATTTTTTACTAGCATCATATTCATTGTTGTAAACTTCCATTGCCCCAGAAGCAGAGTAAACAATAGCCAAAATATTATTTACTTNATACAGCATTTATACAGTAGAAGACAACTGGGTTGAGGCCTATACACTCCATCAATCACACCACATACATCACTAATAATTAGGCTACTTCTCCATCCTTTTTTTTTCCTAATAATTTTTTACTAGCATCATATTCATTGTTGTAAACTTCCATTGCCCCAGAAGCAGAGTAAACAATAGCCAAAATATTATTTACTTTATTACAAGGAAACAACATTTTAAATTATTGGTGAATGAATTCTTCGGGTATTTTAACAGTGAACTTGCTCCTGAATTCAGAGAAAATTCACCCAATGCAGGAGCCAACTACCTTTCAAACCATCTTCTTAAGGTCTAGGCAGAATGCTTTAAAAGGCTTTATGGGATGGCTAACTCTGAGGTATTTGTCTGGAATATATCTATATAGATAATAGATATATAGATAATAACATAGATAATAATAATATAGATAAATATATATATTATCTGGAAAAGATGTCGAGAACAAGGCTATGCCATACTAAGCAATCCGGAGGCTCTTTCTGGAGGAAATAAGTGACATTTACTGAAACATATCTAAGGGATAAGGTTAAGAAACCAAAACAGGACCAAACCAGAAGTCTTAAGTCTATCAGACTGAAATGACTTTCCTGATCCGTATAGTTACCTGCAGGAAATTAAAAAAATAACAACTTCTTTTTTTTAGGACAGTTAGTTGCCATTTTAAACAAAAAGGCTTTAGAAATGCTTACAGCCTACAGAGAGGACTCATTTAGGATTTATGTCCCTGCTTCTAGGCAACCAGCTTTCTAAGATCCTCTCTTCAACACTTGCAAAGATTTTCCTTTTACATTTTCATTTATCCACAGCCCTCCTCCTCTTCACGACACCATCATCTGCTCTTCTAACCCCTTAACATTGGAGCTGTGTTCTTGGTGTCACAAACCCTCTGGTTTGCCCAGAGTCTACCAGTGTATGCTTGAAAATCCACCAGAAGTGCCGATGCAGCACAGCATTCACCAGCTACCCTTGGGAGCCGGTAACCCAGCGCTGCCGTGCTCTCATCCCGTTGTGGGTCTGTGCCTCTGTCAACCTTTCTTTCCCTGTGCCTTGCCCCTCTTCCTGCCACTCAATCCCTTTGCTTCAAGAGCGAGAGAAGGAGGTTTGCCAGAACATCATGAATGTGCCCAGGCTCAAGCCCTGGGAGGTGATAGCTCTGTGACCAGGAGTCCTCAGACTTGGTTTCCACCGCAGCAACAAGCAGAGCCACAGCACCTTCCAAGAAGAAGGTGATCAAAACTGTTCAGCAGGGAAGTAACACAAAAAGGTGCCTGAAATCCTTTACAGGATAGCTAAATAACTATTTGGGAAAGGAGACACCATTTTCCCTAAGAACTGTTTCATGTTAAATCCCTGAAAACTCACAGTCAACCAATAGGGAAAGAACCATAGAAAGTCCTGCAAGGTACTGCGAGTGACCTGCTTTCAGGCAGAGCTTAGCATTGCCCAACCTCTTCCAGCATTGGGCTATGTAACAGCCTCCTCAGTGCTTGGATTTACTCCTATGCATTTGTGTGTGACACTACAAATTAGACACATTTTAAGAAATTAAAAGATAGAGAAGAGGAGAGAAACAGTTAAGCCCCTGACAATAAGACAAATGCCTTCGATAGAGAGAAATTTATGCATAACAGAAGGATATGCATAACATAATAGTGCACATGAAAAGCTATTGGGAAAGCAGACTGAGAAGGGTGAGGGCAAAATGTTCAATCTCCTTAAGCAGCAGCTGAAACAGGCTCTAAATTAATCAGGATTCTTAGAAACTCTAATAAGAAGGGCCTGATGAAAACCAGCTGCATCCAATCCCTATAAAAACCTTCAAAAAGGAGGGAATTAAGTGATAATGTTGGTGGAAGGGCATATCATCACAGGATGGTCTCCTGCTGGTACAAAATGCCAGAGCAAAACCAAGTACTTTTCCAAGCAGAGATAATTATGATGAGACTCAGCCCTGTTTTCAGTTCCTGGACTTGATTTCCACTCTACGGTGTGGTGATACAGCTTTCATTTGGGCAGGCTGTAAATTGTACTGAGCGCTGAGGGTAAGAGCATTCAGTAACAGCATCATTTCCTCTGCCCCCACCATAGAGATCTGTGTGACAAGAAGGACGTGTACCCGAAGTATGGCTTTGTAAAGGAGGGGAATAGAAGGGAAGAATAAAATATATGCTCACCATTAAGTGTTGAAGGTCTTCAGTTCTGTAGACTCTATAAAGTTAACTTACAGGCCACTATGGGTGAAGGAGAAAGTATGCTGCAGAGAGGCAGGATACAAGTTGATGTTGCTCAGGAAACCAGTTGTCTGCACAAAGAATTATTTGTGGAACAGCAAGAGATACTAACAGGTTTTAGTAGTATTTCAGCAAATAATAATGTAATAGTTCGGCAAGATTAGTGGTGCAACGAAGTGATGTTGTACAAAACCAGTAGTTTATGGAAAGAAGGAGAAATTACTTTTTACAATATTGTCCAAAAATGTACACTGTTTTTTTTGACAGAAAAGCAGTCAGCTCTCAGTAAGTCCCCCTGCTCTGTGTGACACCACTTCTGAGCGTTCCCCAGGACAGACGTATGCGCAGCCTACAGTGGAGCTGCACTCTCCCTGCACACATGGTTCCTGGCCTCCATGGGTTTACAGCAGCTTTTCCCCCAACCTTGGTGGGATTTGAGCAACACCGACAACCTGCAACTGTGAAATCTCCCTTAGTGAAAAGACACTTATAACATTGACGCTACACCCAGGTACCGAGATCTGTGGTTTGCCTCCAAAAGGACTTCTGGTGACTGTATGAAAATGTTTGGGTGTGGGACTTTTAATCTCATTTTTTGCCCTGGAACAAGTTGCTTATCTTTTGTTGTCTTCATTTACTGTGGTTTTAAAATTGTCTTAATGCTCATAGTTACGCTGGAGACTCCATGAATGAAGATTTCCGGACTCCCGTGTGGAAATGCACTATTGCATCAGAGTTGCTGCTTCTCCTCTAACCCAAGTCATCACGATAGGAAATGACTCCTGGGTAGGAGACATTACATATAGACACTCATCTAACATTCCTACAGAAGCTCTTTTGTTTCTGTCTGAGCTAATTGTATGACGAGGGTTGATCTCGCAATATTAGCTGCACAACAAAAGCAGCCTAAAGCAGTAAGATTTTTGCTTGCATCGACGATGTGGAGAGGCAAACAGAGGTACAGGCACTACGGAGGGGCTGTCAAGCAGGTACTCATGCAACACAATAGTTGCTACTATAACTGCCTCGGAGTAAGGCTTCCTCTGCTCCCTGCCGTGTGCAATCTTCCAGCCTGTCATTTCCCAGCACAGCTAAATGTCGAACACTGAAAAAAATGTTTGATAATGCAAATGTATTTAGTAACGACGAGCCATTCTGAGGACCCTGTAAGAGTCATAAACATGTTTGTTTTAATTGAGGTAGGGCAGGGTTTGTAGTGCAATAGAACGATGAAAACAGCCCTGATTAACAACTCCTCTCATCTCCTGCTCTGACAGCCCCTTTCTCAAAGCACCAATATTACCCACTTAGAAAATGGATTTATGCCAACGTTTAAAGCACTTCTTCTTCTTTCAGCACACCAGATGGTACTAAAAATTCAAAATATTTCCTACAACAGCTGTATCTTTGACAACAAAATTAATACAAGCCGAAATGTGTGTAGGCCATAATGACCAGAGTCCGCAGTTTTACGTCTAGTGTAACAAGGCATTTTATAGTTAAAAAATAGATCCGATCAACTCAGTATTGCGTCAATCATGTGACTCTGTCTGGGTTTTCAAAACCAGATGCAAAATGTAGTGCCTTTATGGTTTAACAGCTGGTCTGATAAGAATGTAAAATACACCTTTCCCTAGAGCTATAATAAATGTGTTAACACTTTCTTACAACCAACCCTTTCCTACAACTCATCATTTTCTTGCCCCAAGCTCCGTCTTTATGTATTTGATGACATAAATCTTTTAAGCAGGTTTTGACCAGGAGCTAACTTCCCTTACTCTCTAATATCTGGACAATACTATGTGTTCTTTTCCTTTGGTGTTTGAAGAGGAGGAGGGAGGAGGTGGAATACTTTCAGTTCAGATAAAAAAACAAAAAATGCAAATGATCGTGGTTGCAATTTCCATCTCCTTAACACAAATACATACAGTAGGGTTTTTTAATGATCTATTTGCTAGATCATTAGCTAGATCAGTAGATATAAGGCATGCAGCTTTCAAAGTTTTAGTATTTTAAACAGCGTGGCACCTTTGGCGTGTGCTGTACAGTGAGCAATAAGGGCAGGAAACATGAAAACAGAACTCAAGCCAAATAATTTGCCTGTCAAAAGGGTGTAATATCCAAGCAATGTAGTGAACCCAACTCTGTTATCTGTATATGATTCTATAGGTACATTAACATTCTTGATACTAGCATGTGAACATGTACCAAAATATTCAATTACTTAATAGTGCTGTGAAGCAAGAAATGACTTAGTTCTTGTAGAGAGGGAGGATGGTCTGGTGGTTATTGGTAGTGGACTCAGCCTAGGGAGGTGCAATGTCATGTCCCACACGTCACAGACTTGTGAGACATTGAGCCACCTTGACAGAGAGGTTTACATCCCAAAGCTGTCTAAGGCCTGAGGCACATGGGGTATCTGTCATGGGAACAGACACTAAAACCCCAGCACCTCAGCTCTGGCCATTCTCTTTCCAGTCAGACCTTGCCTGTGGTAGGTGAACATTGCCCTCACCACCTCTGTGTGTCTGTCTTTGCTCTCTGCCAAGCTCCAATCTCTGCTTTCCCACTGGCACCTTCCCTGCACAAATCACTCCTCTCATCTTCCTGTAGCGCAATTCCCACCCTCATCTGCAGGATTCCCTTTCCTCCAGGACTCCATTCCTCATTCAGCACAAGCATGCACTTGCACGAGGCATCTGGCATTGAAATTATGCAGTTGGCCTGGTGCTGTTGTGCTGGACGTGGAGGTGGTGAGTGAATGGTTGTTATTTGCAGATAGAGCACTAGAGCTATTTTTAACCATCTTCCTTTTGCAGAGCTTCAATGCTGTCATGTTACTTAAGCATACTTGAAAATCAACATTCAAGAAGCAAAGAATGAACAGGTATGGATTTTTAAAGTATTGATAGAGTTTGTTAATATTGAAAAAAAAAGAGACAAAAATAATTTTGGAATGTGCTTCATTTAAAAATTTGCAGTCCCTGCTCTCAGCTGCGTTAAAGACACAACACGGGCTGGAAGTGGAATGAAGGACTGTAAATTAGATGGAGGTGGAGAAACAAGACAGCTCACATCACTCAGGGCTCCTAGCAGGTACTTCCCCAAGTCTACGTACTGCCCCATGACCTTGCAGGAACAAGCAAGACCACGGTAGGAAGGTGGGCAATGGCTGTGCTCAATGACTTATGAAGGCATTTCGTTAAAACCATGCGAAGATAGAATTAATGCTAGTTTTGATTTTGTTTTACTCAATATAAGTCCTCCCATTTAGAATTTTTCAGTAACTAATTCTTACAGTAAGTGTAGCTAGTTCTAAATGAAATGTTTAGTATTCCCCTTCAAAACAAATTTACTGTCTAAACTGATGATCACAGAGGTGTCAGGCAAACGTGCATGACCTTAGCAGACATGATTTTACTCTACATAGATCTCCATATTATTTTATCTAGAAATCTACATTATTTATCTAGACATCTAAATTTGTCTAGAGGGCTCTAAATACCACAGGAGTGATGGCCTTCTGCCTCTCCTCGAATACAGTGCATCCCCACAACCTGCTCAGTTTCAAGGTGAAAAATTTGGGCGACTTCTTTGCCCTGGTGATCACCTGAGCAGGATCAGGAGGTGAACAGGCTCCTCTGTTTTATACTGAAGACACAGATGATCTCGGAGGCTTAGATTCATCCTTGTTTTCCTTCCCTTTCCTGCCCCTCCAGAGCCAAGCAGCCCATTGACGGGCAGCCAGGCAAGAGCTGACCCACTGTGAAGGCAGGGACCCATTTTAATTCAGGTAAAGTAATTTTAAAGCTAAATTTGGGAAAAAAATCTCTAAAAGACCCATTGCATCTCCTTTAATTTTTCAGGGGAGGAAATAAGCAAATGGTCTCTAAGTAGGGCTTTCTGACACTGTTGTGTTATTTTGCATTTGGCCAAGATTTCCTTACAGTTGTTTATTTCCATTTCCATTTGCAACAGCCCAGCTCACTCTCACACAAATCCCTGTTGATGACACACGCCCGTAGCTCACTGGAAGATAAAGGGATGGTCACGCTGTTGGTTAAGCCCCAGCTTAGCTGCTGATTTGGAGTCAAATAAACTCCTCAGCCTCCGAACCCTGACACAGCCACCCACTTTTGGCTGTGCTAAACTTCAGCCAGTTATAGCTATGTGGCAGAAATTTCCTCTGAAACCGCTTTTGAGTTGTGTCTGTTTCATTCCAGTGCAAGGCCAAAGAGGTTGACACGGAAAGTGCCAGCGCTTTAAGCTAATCCATTTGGTTTTGCACAAGAATGAAGGATAGCTGAAAGAGGATAAAAGGAACATTTTAAAGTTGTTTTTTGCCATCCTTCTTGGTAAGAGTCCATTCCCAACTGTGTACTCACTTGGACAAAACCAGCATAAATAAGGTGATGCTTTGGGTCAAGGCTCCGGACTCACTATTTGATCACGTTCTCTGAAGCCAAAGCCTTCATTAAAATGACTTCCCTCTTCAGCACTAGCTCTGCCAGCTGAAACTGAACACATTTAAGTGATTCCTAGAAGACCATCTGCACTTCCCAAAGTCTGTTCCTGTAAGCCCCTTTCCCAGCTGCAGCACATACATAATCACTATGGCTAACTGATTATTCTGGGAGCGTGTGTGATTCCCAACTCATCAGATTTTCGTGGTTTGAGATGTTGACATACAATTCCAAGCTGAACACTTTCAGCTGTAGGATAAAGCACATAAAGGAAAACAGGGTGAGTTTAGTACACCTGTTCTCCATCCATCCACCAAGAACGCAGTCTTTAAAGACTCGAAACAAATTCACCGTAGACTCCCAGAGGTAAAAGGCAATGAATGAAGTCACTCCTCAATATTTTATTTGCTACTGAGATACTGCAAGGTTGAAAGAACGCTGACACCATGAAAGGTTGTAAAGGCATCCCGGGAAAGAGCTCAGGAAGCAGTGAACGCTCCCCATACTTTCAGTGCATTACCAGCTAAGCTCCGCACATTTAATAGCTTGCCCTTCGTCAAAAAGATTTATGATGCTTGGTAACAGAATGGTATTGCAAAGAGAGTGTGCTGCAGGAATGTTGTCTTCGTGGTGGCATGCAATGACATCGCTGGAATAAATGATCTTGCTCCCTTACTGCAGTAAGCAGTTGCAACCTTTATGAGCCATCTGTTTACTGAAGGAGAACTCGGCTGCAGACCAGTGCACACCGTGTATGATGACTACTATGGAGACTCCAAACCCTGTCTCCTTTTTCTGTGAGGTGACGGAGGCCCCAGCTTTACCTAGTCATTTACCTTTCTGATTTGTCCTAAGGAGATCACGGTCTCCATCATTCCACTGTCATTGGTCTCTTAAGGTACAGCCTTAACCCAGGACTTCCTTTTACACTCCTCAGGTGCTTTTGCATTCCTCTAAGTCTAAAATCCATTTTGTCAAAACCAGAGAGCAACTATGTGTACTTCAGATGTCTTCACGCAACCACAGGAACCACGAAGGTATAAATTGCAGACAGCACTGTATCTGTCCACATCTTTATGGCTTGCTGCTGGCTGTTTGTTGCTAGTTTTTGTCTTAGTCCTGAATGCATTCTTGCTTTTACTGTTCACTCTGTCATGCTTTGTACCAATTATCTGGCACTTGCTGTCTTCAAAGCCGGGATTTGTTCTCAGCATTGGCAGAGCACAACATTTCTTTCTCTGTATAACCAGAACAATGTCAAAAAAGCTCTGTTTGTAGAAAACAACATGCAAGCTAGGACAGATGTGAGGTATGTGCATGGCCAGTTAAGAACTACTCAAGGATGAAAAGTCTTTTCAAAAGTACTGAAGTGAGGTAGTTGCGATGCTGTGGTTATTTGTACAGGGTGAAAGACAAAATTATTTTCCTGGCAACTGACTGAAAAAATGCAACAGCATTGCTGGCCGTGTACCAGTGTCCTCCTCAGATGAGGAATCTGCCTGGGAAAGGTGCTTTTGAGACACAGCACATCTCAGTCAGAGCAGCAGTTTACCTTGGACGGCACCTTGCTTTCCCCCGTAGCAGATTAAGTCATCATGGCAGAGGTGCATGTTCTCCAGCGCATTTGTTCCATATTCTTCTATTTGTTCCATATTCTTCTATTTCTTCCTTGTGACAATGCACTACAGTCCACTCTTGTTTTAACCACATATATCCTGGGTTCACCTTTCTGACAGCACTCCCTGAAAAAATCCCTGAGCCTTGTGTCACAATAGTCACAATACTATCTTTCAAGTCACTTTTACTTTCCTGCAGTGACCTTGAGGCGTCCTTAGCTTTGCTAAGGTGATTGCACAAGTGATGGATATTTGCAGGTCTGTCTGTGTGAGGATTTGGGAGGCAGAGTCCGTTCTTATCTCTGTCACTTCACTTAGTGGATCACCCTGGAGGAGTCCATTTCCCACTCTTTCCTTCAGTTTCGTCTTATGTAGGAAGAGATATTTAACATTTCTTGATGAAAAGCAATTAGCTAAGCCGTAATACAATTTCCCTTCCTAGCTATCTGTCAGACTGCTGTCTGCTGAGAGAATGCTTGATCTGTGTGCACTCATGCTCACAGATTCACTGAGGCATTATTTATTTTCTTTTTTCTTAGCCACTCTCTTATACTTCTTGGACACAATCTTTGTGTCTCTTGCTCATAAAAATGGGCCATAACACGCTGTCCATCCTAAGTCCCGTCGTAGCACCCGTGGTAGGCAAACACACTCTTTGCCAAAAAATAGCCCTAGAGTTTTAATTTATAGTTTAGTTTCTAATAGATGATTGATATTTGAAACAATATGATATTTGAAACAATATGATATTTGAAGTAAGTGTTGACACCCAGGCTCTGCAAAGAACTCTGGCACAACTCTGCTTGACTGTAGACTGCACAGGAGAAACAGATCTCAACAGGGCAACACCTGGGATTCTGCACCTTTCTGGGGCATCCTTTGGAAAAGCCTCCAAACATCTGCCAGGACAATGCCCACGATGCCTCCGCACTCCAGAGGATGAGTTGTGCTGGTGGTGAGTGCATTTTCAGAGTAACTATACAGCACCTATTTAAGAAGTCCAGCACGTCTGGGATACCCCAACATCATATTTACATGCTGCATAGTCAATCTGGAGCATGCGATGGCCATATGTCTGGGACTTCTGGAAATCTGGCAACTCCATTAGCATTATTCCTCTCTCTCCTTCTCTTCGCACAGCCAGAAACCTTTAATAGGCCAAAACGATCTTTCTGCTGACAAAGTTTCTAGGTAGAAAAGAAAAGTTAACATGTCTGGGAAAATCCGGAGATTATTTTGTTGAAAACCAACGGTAAGTCCAGTAACCTTCATCTCCCTTTACCTACCCCTTATCCCCAACCCTCACGTGATTTTTTTTCCCTGAAGCACATAGACACTCTCCTCCTCCCTTCTTCCTGGAGTCTCCTCCTTTTCAGCTAGTTTTGTTTCTTTGGCTGATGGTGCAGCAGAGAATAACCCTCTCCATTAAGGTATGCGCCTTTGTTCCTCCTTTTTGTCCAAAGCCCCTTGCTCTGCAAACCGCTGCTCTATCACCTCTGCCCCTTTGTTCTCCTGCTTAGGGATTTTCCACTCCTCACCTTCCTGCTGATAAAGTTAATCAAACTAATTTTCCCACTCAGTCACCTCCCTTATCACAGTCACTGTTTGGCTGGAGCCCAATGGATATGGTTTATGAGCTCTGCTGTTTGTTCTGCAGCTTTTTCAGGCCAGGGTGGAATGATGTGTCTCAGGGTCTATATCAGCTCCTGGCTGATTCACAATACCTTGAGACAAGTAACAAATATATTTTGAATAATTTTGTGAAATAACTGGAAATCATAAATTCAAATAATTTAATCATCAGGAAAAGATCCAGGATTATTTTGTTTTGTTTTGAAATTCTTTATCTAGTGCTTAACTGCCCGTGTCCAAGTGATGGCTATTGTTTTGTTCAGCTTCTGGGTCAGTGATTGTAAAAGGTAGAGAACACAGTTTGTTCTGCCTTATCCTTGTTTGTGTCACAGTGTAGATGTTTTGAAGCAATGTGCCCTTGCGGCCAGGAAGGCCAATGGCATCCTAGGGTGCATTAAGAAGAGTGTGGCCAGCAGATTGAGGGAGGTCATCCTCCCACTCCACTCTGCCCTGCTGAGGCCACGTCTGGAATACTGTGTTCAGTTCTGGGCTCGCCAGTTCAAGAGAGACAGGGAACTACTGGAGAGAGTCCAGCGGAGGGCTACAAAGATGATGAGGGGACTGGACCATATCTCTTATGAGGAAAGGCTGAGAGACCTGGGTCTGTTCAGCCTGGAGAAGACTGAGAGAGGATCTCATCAATGCTTATCAGTATCTAAAGAGTGGGTGTTAAAGAGAATGGGGCCAGACTCTTTTCAGTGGTGCCCAGTGACAGGACAAGGGGTGACGGGCACAGACTGGAACACAGGCAGTTCCACCTGACCATGAGGAAGAACTTCTTTACTGTGAGGGTGACAGAGCCCTGGCACAGGCTGCCCAGGGAGGCTGTGGAGTCTCCTTCTCTGGAGATATTCAAACCCTGCCTGGACACGTTCCTGTGCAACCTGCTCTAGGCTAACCTGCTTTAGCAGGGGGGTTGGACTAGGTGATCTCCAGAGGTCCCTTCCAACCCCTACCATTCTATGATTCTGTGAAGAGGCGTAATGGGAATGCATGCGAGAATCAGTTGGAAATGGTCTCTGGCACCTCTGGCAGAAATCTAGTCTGACCTGCCCCCCAAGGCCCCCTCCACGTGGAAGAGCCCATGGCCCTGAAGTTCCCAGTGGCTCGGGTCAGCCAAGGCAGTTGGTGCAGACCAGATGTTTAACCCCAGACGGACTCAAATTAGGGGTGGCCAGTCCTGCTCAATGAGTCAGAAAGTCACTCTTCCTATTGCTGCTACTGCTCCAGCACTACTTGGATTACTAACACCAAGGACAGCATGTAAGGGGGCCAACAGCAGCATTCTGAGCAATTTGTGAGCTAAGCAGGGGGTGCCACTATTGGGTAGGTGGATCCTGATGCTCAAGGTCATTAGTCTTCCCTGTCATTTGATTTTATGCAACAGAGTTTGTCAAAGCTTCTCAGTGAGACCCTGCTCCCTACAACTTGACTGTCAGTGTTAGAGACCTCTGAGGAGGTCCTCACAACTTGGTGGCAGCAAAATCTCTGAGTACCCAAGGCTTGCATGGGGTACGAAGAACTCCCAAACGGATTCCGCTTTGTGCATCGCTCCTGGTGCAGAGTGGCATCCCAGCATTTCACAGTTTATCCTGCGGT
The DNA here is from genome assembly GCA_013398225.1 of Steatornis caripensis. Taxonomy (NCBI): domain Eukaryota; kingdom Metazoa; phylum Chordata; class Aves; order Caprimulgiformes; family Steatornithidae; genus Steatornis; species Steatornis caripensis. The sequence continues at coordinate 28,632 of VZSC01018034.1, read as the reverse complement.
GGCAAAAAAAATAAAACAAGTTTTGTTCTGTTACACTAGAAATGATTTTTAAAAGCCTGCTAGATTTGGAAAACAGGTGCAAAGAATCAAAGGGCAGATCCTTCTTTAAAATCACATACCCCATTCCCATGCCTGCCCCTGGCCACTCATCCATGCTTCCCTTGCACCAGCTCTGGACCTTGATGAAGCCTTTAATGAGCTGATTTAACTCACTGAAAGAGCAGAAAACCAAGCCAGAAGGAGCAAAGGTAGGTAAACTGTTGTCTGAGGTTTCAGTGAGGTCATCCCACTTGGCAGGCTGTCAAGCGGGTACCATGGCTGGGGAAGGGAGCAGGGAGGAGCGTGGTGGTGGGCATAGGACAGAGGGTAGTGAAAGATGCCTTTCCCCTGTGCAACAAGCTGTGTGCCAGCCCAGAGGCACGTGCAACTATGCTCCCAAATAATATAACCCCACTAACACCAAGCTCTTGTACTCGGGGCAAAGCCCTGTGAACCCATCCTCTCCCTTGGAATTCAAGTGTAAATGTCACACTGGGGATTTCCTGTAGCCCAAAGACTTGATAATTACTTTAATTAGGATATCAATTTATGGTCTTTTTGCTAGTGAAAAGCTGCTTGATACAATGTTATCTTTTGATATGCAAAAATGCTTTTGAAACTCTACCTCACCCTGGGTGGCCCAGAAAGTGTTACTATTTCACTGTCAAAAGATAATTCATTCATAATACACACACGTATCCCTACTTGACAAATGCCGATGGAAAGTGTTGAATAATCTCTGAACCTATGGATTCATATGAAATTTTCTTTGGCGATAGTGCCGGAGTGGTATGTTTTTCAGACACCCCACAACCCAAAACCATCCCATCACTTCACTGGCCTCCTTGTGGCCCACAGATGTTTCGTTCAGCCTAGTGAGGGTGTGTGAAGACAGGGACAGGGAGAGGGAGGGAATAGCCTTCTCTCACTAGCACTAGTATTGGGAAAAACATAACATGAAATCAAAGCTTGAGTTTAAATACATGAGTCTGAATGACTAAACCTTCTATGACAGACAACCACAGAACTACCTAATAAACAGGCATTATGGTGGTAGGAAGATACAACTTATCTGCAATTTTACACTGGTGCTAAATGCGATCGCCAGCAAGATGGACTGGAAGATTCTCAATTCTGAGTTATGGAAGATATCAGCATAGCAAGAAAAGGAAGGCAGCTTACACTGAGGCATGATGTGGTATTGTCAGCATCCTTCTATGTTTGAAAGGCCCCAGTATTTCCATAAATAGTATTTTACTAATATGATAATGAGGATGACAGTATTTCAGAGGGATTTCCACTGATCTCATGTCATTTTAAATAATGCTCAACTGTCTCTTCACCATTTGTTTCAGTATTTTCAGCTATTCAGGTTTAATTTAACCTGATTTTCTGCAGAGCCAAAAAAATTTCCCACTCTCATTTCTTTTGGACTGATTTGCTCGTGGGGCACATTTGCTTCTGTTTCAATTATGACCCTGTTAAAATGCAAACATTTTCTAGGTTTTGAAAATCTGCTTTGGACAGCACAGTGTTCTTAAATTAACGTTAGCCAGCTACGCAGTTTTCATGTTATTACACCGACAAGCTAGTCTGCTGAGCCTGATTTCATGCCCCTAAATTACTTGGGAAAAGTGCTATTGGTGACTCCCCAAATCACTTGCTGTCTTGCCAGGTGGTCAGTTCATCTCCTTGTTCAAAGAACAGTTATACCCTTGGCTTTAACAAATGTTTTTCTATTTCAGACTAGTTTGATGGGCAGCTTGCAAACAGCCCGATGTCAGCAGTGTTGGTCCGCTTCCGTGGTTAACCTCACCCTTCTGGGCCAGCACCAGAGGAGGCTTGTCACTCACAACAACGCGTGGTTATGGGTGCAGGGCCCACAACCCCGTAGATGGTCAATACCACACACTGATGTCCACATTAAGAGGTAGGCATGGCTTGGGAGTGCTGTTGTACAGGACGGGGGGAAGAGGAAAGGAAATGATGCCTTGAGGGGACAGCTGCCCACTGTCTATCCTATTGTAGCATCTACGTATTCTTACCGGACCTTGCTTTACAGACATAACCCAGGAAGGGAGCACAGGCTTCAAATCCTCCCTCAGAAATATCTCTGGCCACATCAAAAGGCCCTGTTGCCCCTGGCCCAGGGTAGCAGCAGTATCAAGTTCTTCCAGCCCCAGGTCAACTTCAGTTGTAGACAGGAGTGGTGTCTGGTCATGGAGGGAAGCAGTGGTTTTTACATCTGGTTGCTACTCTGGGAGATCCAAGTAGATACAGGCTTCTAAACTGCACACTGGGACATCTCACCTGGAGGCAAAATGATGGTTTCCAAATTACGGAAACCACTGGGGCCAAAGGACTGGGATGTGAGTTGGTGGGATATGCAATGCAGCATGACGTAAGTGTTGTGGGCCACTGCCGCAGCATGTAGTGGGGTGTTGATCGGGCACTTCGAAGGGATATTGAAGCTTCTCTCAGGCCAGTGGTAGACCTCTGTGTTTCTACTAAGCCCTGCTTAGTGAGTGTCTCCTGACTCCATTCTTAACTCAGCTTTATCTCATCTAAAAACCTCCTGCAGCCTCAAACCTTTGCTTCCCACCTCTCTGCTTGCAGCATTTACAAACACTCAGGTCAGGATGAAGGTGTGGGAGCTGATACTTTGCTAGTGGTGGACGTCTCTGCCAGAGTAAGGTGTTATTTCCAAACTGTTCACCACAGCTAGTGGATTTATGAACTGCCTCAGAATTAAGGGCTTTCCAGGTGGCAGGTGGAGACTTATACCATGCAAGGAAGGAGAGGAGAAGGACAGATATCTAAGCTGATGGGAGAAAGGAAAGAAAAAAAGGGTTGTTCTGCACTCATGCAGAACAGGCATTTTAGACGGCTGGAAAGATTTCCGCATCTCAGTCTGGATGGTGGCCAGTTTAGATGTGAAGCTGGTGCCAGTGAAGAGATGAATGAATTGCAGTAGCTTTATGGCTACTTCTTGGGAGATGCAGCCAGGCCTTCCTCTTAATGGTGTGAGAGAGAATCTGATCTAAATCAAAGGTCTCCCTTTCTACTCACTAATCTTTAGCCGTGAACCTTCAATGTGAAAGATGCAACAAAGCAGAACCCAAAGAAGACCTAAGAAAAGGAAAAATAGCACTTCAAAAGCAATCCAGAGGGGGAGTTACTTCAAAAGGGAACCCTGGAGTAAGAAGCACTTCAAAGGGGAAAAATTCCCTAGGGATCTTGTTGCAAATTATCTTAAAGTAGGTCCTACCATCAAACAGATGTCATTAGTTTTATTCCTATTGCTACTGTCATGAAATCTTGTTCATTCAAAACCAACCCGAACATTTCATATGGTGGAGGAGCACTTGCTGAAGGATACACAGGACTTTAGTGTAGTTGGCATCCTACAACTGTGGGAAACAGGCTGCAAGAAGTACTTGGTCACCAAAGGTTGCCTAAGCTCAGAAAAGTCTCTCAGAGCAGGTTCACTTACTTCTCATCTTTTCACAGCTGACTTGAAAACTGTCGATGAAGTTTCTTGCTGCAGCAAGAAGCCTACTCTAGGCAAACCTGCTTTAGCAGGGGGGTTGGACTGGATGATCTCTAGAGGTCCCTTCCAACCCCTATCATTCTGTGATTCTGTGATTCTGTGAAAATCCAGTGTAATTTTCTGGCCTCTCATGTATTTTCAGGCACCTTGAGCACTCTAAAACTACATGTACTTTTCTCTTCGTCTACTTCATTACTACTACTTCATTACTTCTACTTCACAGGGATAAACCAATTCAAAGTCCATGAGCTGCATGTACTGCCAATTAATTTTATTATTATTATAGTCAGTGTAATTAAAATGAGGACAACATGGTCTGATCCTCCCATTTTCCCTCTTTATATCTTTCTTATAATTTTCTTCCTTCTCGCTTTGCTCCCTTCATCTTGCATATATCCCTTTCCGTGTGCTTGTTCTCACGACGGGGAAACCTACTCTGCCCAGATCTCGTGGCTGCGGCTGCACCCTCCCTTGGCCAGCATCCATGTCAGCCTGGCCCTGTCACTGACATTAATGTTAATTTTGAAATGTTTGTTTTCTTTTAGAAGTTCAAACTCTATACTCTCTGAAGAAACAAACAGGGTGAAGAGGGTTGTGTTCGTAATGTAGGTCAAGCACAAAGAACAGCTTCCAAAAAGAACTGAGGTATATCAGGGTTGTTAAGTTTCAAAGTGCCTACAGCCCGACTTCAGGAAACCTCCCTCGGTTCTCAGCGCTCTGCTTCCTCAATACCCTCCCAAACCCCTAGAGACGAGCTAATTTCTCATTCTCTTGAGAACCAATTAGCACCTTTGAATTCATCAAAACGAGTGTCTTTTGAAACCACACCCATGTCTCTTCAATAACCACTAAGGTGCATTATTCCATATACTTAAATAGATAAATGAAAGGGAGTGAATGCATATTATAATGGTGTTAGATAAAGCACATATCACTTGAAGACTCTCACGCAGACACCTATAAAGCTGACTCATCTTCGTCTTCTCTTTCCCATCAGACTGTGTCTCTTACTCTCCATGCATCTTTTCCGACAGTTCAACTTTAGAAAGCTTGTTTGAATCTCCCTGGATAGCATCTACATTGTTATCCTAACTCAGGCAGGGGTTATTCCTTATTCCCCACCTTGTGTTTCTTGCCCTCCAAGGTCAGGCAAGGTTGTATATGAGTTGGAAAGGAGAAAGGGATGAAATGAGGGAGTATTGGCTTTAGATTCTTTACCAAAAAGCAACATCTAATGCCCTAGCTTGACGTTTTAGCGGCATTTTTCTCCTTCCAGAGGACATACACCGTATTTTCAGTGTCTAATTTCCATATTCTATTGAACAACCTTCATGTTGATTTCAGCAAATCATCTTCTGGATTAGTAGTGAGATTAACCTTGTCTTTGAAGACAGTGAAAACATCAAAGCAATTTTTATGTGTACAAAAAGATGTCCTTTCCTAGAGCTCTCAAGTGCGCCAGTTTTCTGGACTTCAGCAGCCTGTGCTGCTCGACATACCGAGAAACAGCTACTGTGAGCGCTGGGATCACTCATGGGAGTGTAATGGGTGTGCTATGGGACATGTCAGACCTACTGTCCTCTGACCTGCCAGTGTTGGCAAGTCAGCTTCCCCCAAATAAAAAAAGTTGCTTGGCTGTATCGGAGGATGTTAAAGTATGTTGTGCACATTATGGACTTCTTTATTGAAGATTTTTAATATTAATACTGTGGTGGCTGATACTTGTTTTGAAATTTGTCTCTTAGCAACAACAGAGTTATTTACAGTAAATCACATCTGAATTGAGATGAAAGAACTTCACCTGACTTCAGAAAGTAAAATACACACAACTTGTGTTTACAAGGCAACCCATTACAGATGAATACCTTGGTGACAGCAGCTTATGGAACATCCATATGCACTGTTGGCGTGTGTACGGTGATGAAACAGAATGCAGTTTCTGATATCTGAGCTGCTTTTACTGTGGCATTTGCAAAAACAAAAACACCCAATAAAACTAAATTTGGCATTTATAGCAGTTGATTTATGTGAAAACCAGGAGCCAAACCATACTCTTTATTAAAATAAAGTTCAAGCTCTAAAATCATTAAAAAAACATTGTGTGTTTTAGTAGATGTTTAGACTGCTGTAGAGCAGCCTGACAAAGTAGTGGAGCCTGAGGCTGCTAGAAAGAAAGTAAAATAAAGTTGTTCTTGTTTTTAACTAGAAAGGAAAGCAACTTACGGAGAATAGTTGTTCCCTCTTTATTTCTTTATCACATCCCAAAGAGAGAGAGAAAAAAAAGCAGTAGAAGAAAACACTGCCCTTCTTTGTCACCTCCTAACTGCTGGGCTGTAGCGGTGCAGGTTGTAGTCCCTCTTTCGTATTGCATGGATTAATTATACATTCATTAGAACTATCTTGGGTCAGAGCCCACAGGAATCTGTAGCTCGGAGGACAGCTCTTATCAGAGATGTGAGAAACCTGGATACTAATGATTCTTCCAATTGGTACTTATGCCTTTATTACAGAGTAATAAATCTTTGTGTCTCCTGTGTTTCAGGTGAATGCTATAACCCTTCGAATCCAGGGTATTATGTAGCAGGGAAAGGGAGCAGCCCTCTATCCTGGGAGACAAGTTCGGGGGCACTCAGTTGCCCAGCACGGTGGGGATGCACATGATATACCTCAAACAGGCAGCAGGCTGGGGTGGCCACCCACCTGGTTTCTCAACACTGTCACACCTCCGGGCATTATTTCTGTGTGCAGCGGCAGGAAATTCAGACTCTTGCTGGTAGAACTCAGACACTTACACGCTTTGACAGCACCGAAGAAGCTGGCAGACAATAGGGCACTCGAGGAAATCCCATTTTTAGATTTTAAAACACCTAAATAACCGCAGTGAGGTGTTACCAGCTAGATGGCTTCTAACCATCAGGCAGTCTCTCCTTCCATGAGATTTCCCTCAGCACAGTAAACCTCCTGGAACGAAGAGACAACATCACCCTCCAAGAAATAACAGCCTTTCTTTCCAAAATATTTGAGAATGTTTTCTAATCCTTAGAAATGAAAGCAGCAAATGTTTCTTATTTCCCATGCAAGTCGAAGACTGCCATCTTTATTTTTGTGCCTCTCCTCGGCATTCAGCTGTCATTGTAGTTAATTATTTTGTCAGAGACGTCTGCAGTTTGAGGACTATTGCTTAAATATTTTCAGCTGTTTGCATCCCATGGCAGAACATTTTGGTGAGCAGTGGGAAACAGAAATAGGATGGAGCAGCAGAAGGACACAAATATGGTCAGGTTTGGCAATAAACTCAAATAAAGTCACGATGTAACAAGCCTAATTCCAACAAATCAGAGACTACAGTGACCGCAAGAGCACAAGAATGGATCTGTACCTTTAGAAATGGGAGAGAACAACTTTACTTACCTTCAATGTATGAAAATGTCCAGAATCTTAATTTTTAAGTTTACTCATTATATACGGTCTGTTTTACTTAGGTGATCATATATCATTGCAGGGATGTATCTATTGAACATGAACCATTCAGTCTGAGAGTTTTGTCAATCATCTCAGCTTTTATAGAGGTGTTGAGGAGGGAGGGTGTGCATCTGCTGCCCAGGGCTAAGGCACAGCGACACGCTTTCTCCAGCTACCAGCTACCCTTCTCATGACAGGGCCACCTGAAAGGGCGTTGGAAAGAGATGACCTCAGCTATGGAGAAGGCGTCAGGAATGCTAACCTCGTGAGACTGGCATATGCTATATCTTTTCCAGGACTGACAGGGAAGACCTAGCAGGTATAGCATCTCTGTGATTTAGTGACGTTCTAGGGTTAAGAGGACTCCTAGACACACAATGCCTCCTGGGCCTCCCATCTGGGTGAGAATATCCATTATGCTGGAGCAGACACATAAAACACAGGCTGACACAGAGATTAATGGTGATTACCATGGACTCTTCTACATTTCTAAATATACAGCTTTCATGTAGGATGACACTGTCTCAAACATCTGCCAGAGGGGAACACATAGTAAATTTCTCACATGCAGAAGGGGATAAGTGTTGGATTATGTTCGACAAATAAACAAACCAAAGAAAACCTGTTCCACCTCAGTCAGAAAGCAACAATTGTCTGGATTATCCCTGTCAGCACTTGAGTAGATTTATTACTTCTTATCAACAGCCAGTTAAGAAAAGCCTGCTAAGACAGTCAGAAAACAGGGAGGAAAATCTTCCACACCAGTTTGCGATTGATGCCCGCCAGTCAACCTGTCTTCCTTGGAAATCACGTTATGGCTGTCAACAGGGATGAGGTATGCTACTTACTGCAACTGTAACCGTGACAGGTGTGAAGGTCAGCTCCTTGCAAAAGATTTTTAAAGAGAGGTTGGTAGTGTATCTGGAAATATGTAGCTATTTATGTATTGTGACTGAGGAGACTAAAATAAATTGATTAGCCAAATACTAAAAAAAGGCTGTTTGATGCACCTAAAAATAAGGAGTGAGGTCTTCTTTATGAAAACAGCAGGCTGTTTGCAAAAATTATTCCCTTCTGATCTGTAAGCAAGTCCAGAGTCTATTTGAGTTAACCAAATGTTGTAATGGGGGCGACATAATTACTGCTTGGAGCAATGGCTAAACCAGCAAAGGGAGATGTCAGTGGTAAGAGCGAACATGTAACGCTTAGCAGTCTGTGGTTTCGATTCATCTCGTTCTGCTTTCATATAGTGAATTCACCTCAGATCTATCACTTACTTACAATTTGGATATTCAGAAATGTGGAGTTCACATTTGGAGTCCTCAGTTATGGAGAACATGAGTTTGTTATCTATCTGTATATCGGATTTGCAGAGTTCTTTGGCATTTCGGCTATGGCATTAACACAGTGCTATCAAAGACCCGCACAGAGTAAGAGATGGCCAAACAAAGGCATTTGGTTTTGAAACAGATTTACTAGTTGTGTTCATTTAGAAAAGAAAGATCAATCCAAAAAACAAGGGACCTTGTAAAACGTAAGTTATACCTAAAGAATACACCTGTACATTGCATAGCTTCTTCCCTTGTCATACAGGCAGAAGGAATAGAATTGTTCATTTTTCCACTGTGTGAAGTTTAACGTAAAAAAATATCTGAGCTATTATGTCTTTCTAAACATAAATTCTAACTTTTATGACACAAAGAGGAACTGAAATGTGAATATGGTTTTAAAGCTAAACGAAAGAAATTTTATACCTACAAAGAATGAAATGCTTATCTGTGTTATCTCCAATTTTAATGGAGCCTTTAGTGTTTCCTTCCTATTCCCACTTACATCAGATCATATGGGTAAAATACACAAATAAGTGAGATCTCAGTGTTAGAGTGACAATGCACAGATGGTTTAAAATTCTATGCTAAATTCACAGTCTGGATTTTTTTGTAAAAGTTATTTATTGCAAAACGACTCTAGATTTACACTGAGGTGTAATGTTCTGCCAGCAATTGCTTTAACAGCTCTCCAACAAAAAAACCCAGGGACTCACTTTATCTCTGGTTTGTATTTTATTAATTCTGTAAATCTATGTCACTCCTGTCCATCACTTATGTTTAAGACTAATTTCACAGCCTGCAACAATTACTTCATATGTAATGGATACCTTTTGTCTGAAAATGAAAGGAAAACTCCAACAACCCAGAAACCACATTTTTCTTCACACGTGAATTCTGTCCCTGTAGAACTTTAAAGAAGTGTTTTTGCAAAAGACATATTGTCCATAATCTGTTCATTTTTTATCAGCCAGTGGAATCTAAAGATGAATCACTGAAATGCAGTCTCTTGTGTTTTCACAGATCCCACTGTCTCACACAGCAAACCACCTAGCAACCAGCTGGGCCAAGACGACTGCTTTTTTTCCCCACGGGTCTTTTGTCAGCTTGCAGGGAGATGACAGAAAGAATTAATTGGCGATTAATCCTTGTATCACTATAAGAAAGCTCTTTCAAAGCTGCTTTCTGTGGCCACTGGTCCTGGAGTATGCAGCAAAGTTCCTCGGGGGAGAGCGCAGCAGCGAGCGCGTTCACCCGGGAGGTACCCAAAATCTGTTCTCTGACAAGCGTGCTGATGTCCTGGCTGCTCTTCCTCACGTGAAGCTGCTGCGCAGCTGCTCCAGTAATTCTGTTGCTACTCACCTGACAAAGACAAAGCCACAGTGTGATGAAGCTGTAGGGGAGACACGTGGCAGGAACACTGACTTATTAATTTGGGGATCTATGCACATCTCGGCTAAGAAAGCCTCAGTTGAAAACAACATATTTATTGCGTTGGAAGAGTTTCTTCATTACCTGAAAATAACTCACAAACTGCAGGCTTGTTGTCTGACATTAGGAGCAACATCTCCACGCAACGCATTTGTGAGAGCTCACAGTCAGTTTCACTAATTAGCTGTTTTGTAATTGCTTTGTATAAAGTAATTTTACCCTCTTGAAATGTGCGAGCATCTTTAGCAAATTGCCTCAAAGTGCCGTGTAATTATTCTATTTGTGATGGAGTTAAAGTAAAAAATACTGCTTGCTGCTTTGCTCCCAAATCAACAAGCAACTTACGTTGCTACTGTTAGAGGCACAAGAGCCACACAAAGGCCGCCAGGTTTTGCAGCATGGCTTCTGTAAGAGTGAAATGTGACAAGGTCCAAAAACAGCTCGAGTGAAACCTCAGCCTTATCAGACAAAGTGCTCAGCAGACAGGCACCGCGAGACAGGCTTTGACGAGAACGTGAATCTAAATAGCGAGTGAGAGAAAGCAAACGTTAAAGCTATCTTGCAGGTGGGGAGCGAAGGCACAGAGCAATTAAGGTCCTGATTCAAGAAAATACTTAAGAATATACGTGAATCTCACCGAGGTGATTAAATTCAGCTCCTGGGGAATACTTTAATGAAATGAGACCTGGGAAATTGCCTGCAGACGCTTACAAGCTTATGAGTGAGCCAATGGCAGGTTCTGGCCTCCAAAGTGACGTTTTGGTAACTTCCACGGTGTCCTTGCACTGTCCCGCTGGGGACCTCCCCGCTGGCTGTGCTTCTGACCACAGAGCACGAGACGAGGAGCTGGACAGGTGAATGCAGAGCATAGGAAACACCGGTGGTTGAAGATCCTCCTGGCTGATCAGAAAACATCAGCTTGTTTTTAGTCGCTCTTACTTGCTTAATTTGCTTTTCCTCCTTTTCTTCTTCAATGTCCTTTCTAACATTGCAATTTGAGCTGCTGAGGGTTGGGGGGAAAGATAGTGGTGGTCCATCAAGCTCACTTTACAAACACAGTCCTGCCCAGGAGCCCAGACACTCGGTGGATGGTGCAGCCCTGACAGACCAGGGTGTCTCCACAGGCTCGCTGCCTGCTGTGACCCACTGCCGCTGCTCCCCCTCGCTGTGACCTGCCGCTCAGTCTGCTCATGGAGATGGGGCTGGGGGCTGGCCCCACCTTGGCCTGCTCCTCTGTCTGCTCACAGGCCTCCTGCACGGGGTCACCCAGCTCAGGCACCAGCCCCGTGTGGCCGTGTGGGCAGAAGGGATGGGGATGAAGAGTTTAGCTGCCTGGACTGAGACATGTCACTGGGCTTGGCCGGGGAGCCGGCACACTCCTCGTCGCACTGGGGAGGCCATAAGGTCTGCTGGGTTGGTTTGGTTTTTTCTGTTGGGCAAAGGTCAGGCACACAAGTAATTAGGGAAATACAGCATCTCTTCTCCAAATATGTGCACGTTGGATGACATGTCACTACACTCAGTTGTTCAGCTCTCCATTAAAACCAGGCAAACAGTGGAGTTCTGGCTAAATTGGAAGAAAATAGTTGAAAGAATTTTTCCAATTAACTTGAAAAATATTCAGAAGTTTTTCTTTTCTTCCCAAGCAAAACGAATAGCCAGTATCACTTCAGGCATGTCAATGAAAAGATGCGTAGTAATTATTTTTTTCCAGACCCAAAGTGAAACATTTTGTAATACTGCTTGGGTTTCCTACTGATGTGCTCTGCATGTTTTTCTTTTCTGCAGGATATAGATTGATTTCAAAAGGAAATATGCCATTTCAAAAGGAAATATCAAAATATTTACTTTTAGTATCTCAAAATAAAATGTTCAAACGTTTCCAGCTGAAGCTATTCTCAGACACAGAATGGATCTTTCCCTTCTTCCTACGTGGCAGCATCAGGGAAGGGACTGTTCCTCCATCCCTACCCATCATCTCCCCTCTGCTGTTTTGCAGAACTTAAGCAGTGATGAGTTAATGACTTTTAACATCTCAAACATTTTCACTGGACAACCACATCGGAGGCGACTCATCTCTCAAAAATACTGCTTTAAGTTCTGCCGCAGCTTCAGTTACTGTTAGTCCAAGGAAGAGGACTCCGTACATTTTCTGGCAGCAACCACTCCAGCAAGTGTTACCTCTTAAATCACTTCTTCGATGCAGTGAAAATACAAAAAGTAAATCACAATGGTGGAACTGGAGTGCTGTTACAGCATGTGCTGGGCCAGTCCGTTTGGGGATCCGAGGAAGCTATTTGCTTTTCTTGGTGCAGCTGTTTTCTCCCATCTGTAGTCATTTGGGCTTGGGCTATCTCATGATAGTCCTCCTCCTTGAAAATAAAACCCGTGTGTCTTCCTGCTCTTGGTTTTCAGTCAGTCTGTTTGATAGCTGCAGAGGAGGTACTTGCCATCTTGAAGTCTGACTGTCACACGAGTATGCAAAGTGTCTCCGTTACTTACAAAAGATTTTGTCTCTCTCTAGTCACCACTGTTGCCGCTCCTGTGTTTGGTTTATGNAGAGGAGGTACTTGCCATCTTGAAGTCTGACTGTCACACGAGTATGCGAAGTGTCTCCGTTACTTACAAAAGATTTTGTCTCTCTCTAGTCACCACTGTTGCAGCTCCTGTGTTTGGTTTATGATCTGTTGCTAGGGTGTATTTCCCTGGCTGGGAGCTGGCCACATTTTGCTGATGTCTGGCATGTGCTGCTCTGCTTTTTATTCATGTAATTGTTAAGCAGGAAATACCTATTAGCTTGTTATCATCTCGTGTCGAACAGAGTCCTGGTGAGCAGACACCGAGGAGCTGCAGTGCAGTTGTTCCTGCTCACACACATCATTCTCCAAGCTGAGTACAAAGCGTAAGTTTTTTCTTGTTTCGCAGAGCACGAGTGTAATGAGTATCACATCGTGGATCTCTCTTCCTTTGATTAGGCTTGCAGGAAACTCACCTCCTCCTGCTAGTGAGATCCACATGTGCGTCCTTCCCAGGCTGCATTACTAGACCTTGCTGTAAGTAACCCTAGATTTCTAGCATGAGCATAATGTATTGACTTGTCTCTGTTTGAAGGAGCCGCTGTGAATAAATGAGGAGTGGTGCAACGACTACCGTGACTTCCACCCCATTCTGCTGCCAGTAAGAGACCTGGGCCATAGTTTCCAAAGCCACTGATGGGCTCAAGTGCGCTAACGACTCCTTTCTAACCAGGAGCTGTGTTTTCCCGGGACAAGGCAGCTGGCAAACTCTGAAAGCACAGTCTCAGGACTGAATTCCTCACAGGAAAGAATTATTCTTGACTGAGGTGTTTTAGCTCTGTAACAAGCACCTACAATTATGATACTTCTTAAGGTTTCACCATATTCAGAGGTAGGTTTTTGACAGCTTTTTTTAAAAAAAGCTTCCTCCTGGTGGCTGCAATAGATCTGAAATGTGTGCCTACAAAGTACAAATGGAGCATCTAAAGTTGGGGATTGATTAGTAGCCGCAGGTTTTGTTGCAAGTTAAGTTTTACCTGAGGTCCCCTGAAAGGTGATGTCCTGCAAGTGGTGTGGCCAGGAGAGTTGATGTCTGGTAGGCTTCTCCAGCCTGTGGCTGGGTCGTGCATAAGCACCCATGCTCACTGCTGCCACGGAAATGGAGGAAGAGCAACATGGGGGTCTGCTGAAACACAGCTCCCCCATGAACCGGGCTACCATGGGAAGGATTTGAAGGTGTCGCGGTTTAAAGCTGGGCTGGCTATTAGGCGAATGACAGACGCTCTTTGTTAACGCCCTCCCTCCCTGAAGTGGGGGGGGAAAGAGAAAAGGGAAAGAGACTTATGGGTTAGGAAAGTTAAAACAGCTTTAACCTAACTACAATAACAATGTATAATAATAATAATGAAATATATACAAATATGTACAAAACCGATATCGAGCTCCCCCCCACCGATGACCAATACGTCACCCGGACGCTGCAGGGCACGCCCTGGGAAAATCCCGGACTGTACTCAGCAGCAGCAGGCAGGAGCTGGATTCAGGAATGCACGGATCAGGATCGAAGGCAGAAGAATTGGACAGAGTCCTCCCTGGATGCCGGCCATGGAAGAAGAGAGCGAGACCCTCATGATCCCTCAGCTTTATACCGAGTATGACGCGTATGGGATGGAATGCTCCCTTTGGTCAG
>VZSC01018029.1:2428-13739 GCA_013398225.1 Steatornis caripensis | reverse complement strand
GTCTCTTAAAGGACCCTTGGAAATGCTTTCAGGGACGCAAAAATACTCGGCTTACAGAATCATCTACGGAATGTAGTGTCCGACGTGTTTGTGTGCGGCTGNAGTTGTTAGTCTGAGGCAGTGCAGTTTTGCTCGAAAACTCATCCGTCGTATGCGAACGTCTTATGACTGCTCCCACATAAAGTATCCTAGGGCTGAAAGCTTGCACGTCCCAAAAGGTCCCATTGAAATGCTTTCAGGAAGCCACCAACACTGGGCTTACGGCTTCACCTATGCAACGTAGAAGCCGACGTGTTCGTCTGAGGCAGTGCAATTTTACACCGAAGGGTTCCATTGAATGCGAGCTTCTGACGACTGCTCCCACCTCAACTATCCAAGGGCTGAAAGCTTGTATGTCTCTTAAAGGACCCTTGGAAATGCTTTCAGGGACGCAAAAATACTCGGCTTACAGAATCATCTACGGAATGTAGTGTCCGACGTGTTTGTGTGCGGCTGTGCAATTTTCCACAAAAACTGCTCGATTGAATGCGAACGTCTGACCACTGCTCCCACATCAAGTATCCCTGAGCTGAAAGATTGCGTGCCACTTAAATGCCCCTTGGAAATGCTTTCAGGGAGCCACCAACACTCGACTTACATACTCACCTACAGAGCCTAGAGGGCGACCTTTTCATCTGAGGCAGTGAAATTTTGCTCGAAAATGGCTCCACAGAATCCGAACTTCTGACGTCTGCTCCCACATCAAGTATACTATGGCTGAATGCCTTTGTGTCCTTTAAAGGCACCCTGGAAATGCTTTCATGGAGCCACAAACACTGGGCTTACGGCCTCACCTAAGGAATGTAGAGGAAGACGTGTTCGTCTGTGGTCGTGCAATTTTCCACGAAAACTGCTCTATTGAATGCGAACGCTTGATGACTGCTCCCACGTCAAGTATCCTAGAGCTGAAGGCTTGTGTATCCCTTAAAGGCCCCTTGGAAATGCTTTCAGGGACCCACCAACACTCGGCTTTCAGACTCACCTACGGAACGTATAGGGCGACGTGTTTTTCTGGGGCCGTCCAATTTTCCTCCAGATCTCCTCCACTGAATGCGAATGTCTAATCACTCCTTGCACATCAAGTATACTATTTCTGAATGCTTGCGTGTCCCTTAAAGGAACCTTGGAAATACTTTCAGGGAGCCACCAACACTCTGCTTACAGCCTCACCTGAGGAACATAGATGGCGACCTATTCGTCTGGAGCCGTGCAATTTTCCTCGAAAACTGCCCCATTGAAGGCGAACATCTGACGACTGCTACAACATCAAGTATCCTACAGCTGAAAGCTTGTGTGTACCTTAAAAACGCCTTGGAAATGCTTTCATGGTCCCACCAACACTGGGCTTACGGCCTCACTTACGGAAAGTAGAGGCCAAGAGGTTCGTGTGTGGCTGTGGAATTTTCGACGAAAACTGCTCCATTCAATGCGAACTTCTGACGACTGCTCCCATATCAAGTATCCTAGGGCTGTAAGCTTGTGTGTCCCTTAATGCCTCTTGGAAAAGCTTTCAGTGAGCCAACAACACTGGGCTTACGGCCTCACCTATGGAATGTAGAGGCCGACGTGTTCGTTTGTGGCCATGAAATTTTGCTCGAAAACAGCTCTATTGAATGCGAACGTCTGATGACTGCTCGCACAGCAATTATCCCTGAGCTGAGAGATAGCATGCCCCTTAAAGGACCCTTGCAAATGCTTTCAGGGACACACCAACACTCGGCTTAGATCCTGTCGTACGGAAAGAAGAGGCCGACGTGTTCGTCTGAGGCCGTGAAATTTTGCTCGAAAATGGCTCCACAGAATGCGAACTTCTGACGACTGTTCCCACATCCAGTCTCCTAGGGCTGAATGCTTGTGTGTCCGTTAAAGGCCCCTTGGAAATGCTTTCAGGGACCCAACAACACTTGGCTTACAGACTCATCTATGGAACGTAAAGGTCGACGTGTTCGTGTGCGGCCTTTCAATTTTCCAGGAAATCTGCTCCATTGAATTCGAACGTCTGACCGCTGCTCCCACATCAAGTATCCTATGGCTGAAAGCTTGCGTGTCAATTTAAGGCCCATTGGAAATGCTTTCAGGGAGCCACCAACACTGGGCTTACGTCCTCCCTTACGGAATGTAAGGCCAAAGTGTTCGTCTGTGGCTGTGCAATTTTACTCAAGAAGGGTTCCATTGAAGGCGTACGTCTTACGACTGTTCCCACATCAAATATCCCTGAGCTGAAATATAGCGTGTCCCTTAAAGGTCCCTTGGAAATGCTTTCAGGGACCCACCAACCTTGGGCTTATAGCATCACCTACGGAACATAATGCTGACTTGTTCGTCTGCAGCCGTGCAATTTTACTCTAGAAGGGTTCCATTGAAGGCGAACCTCTGACGACTGCTCCCACATCAAGTATCCCTGAGCTGAAATCTTGCATGTGCCTTAAAGGCCCCTTGGAAATGCTTTTAGGAAGCCACCAACAATCGCCTTAGAGACGCGCCTAAGGAACTTAGAGGCCGATGTGTTCATCTGCGGCCGTGGAATTTTGCTCGAAAACGGCCATATTGAAGGCGTACGTCTGACGACTGTTCCCACATCAAGTAACCCTGAGCTGAAAGATTGCGTGTCCCTTAAAGGCCCCTTGGAAATGCTTTGAGGGAGCCACCAACACTGGGCTTACAGCCTCACCTATGGAAACTAGAGGGTGACCTGTTCGTCTGCGGCCATACATTTTTCCTCGAAAAATGCTGCATTGAATTCGAACGTCTGACGACTGCTCCGATATCAACTATTCTAGGGCTCAAAGATTGCGTGTCCCTTAAAGGCCACTTGCAAATGCTTTCAGGGACCCACCAAAACTCTGCTTACAGCCTCACCTAAAGAACCTAGAGTTCGACATATTCGTATGAGGCAGTGAAATTTTGCTCGAGAAGGACGGCATTGAATGCGAATGTCTGATGATGCTCCCACATCAAGTATCCTAGGGCTTAATGCTTGTGTGTCCCTTAAAGGCCGTTTGGAAATGATTTCAGGGAGCCACGAACACTGGGCTTACGGCGTCGCCTACGAAACATAGAGGCCGAAGTGTTCGTCTGCAGCCGTGCAATTTTCTCGAAAACGGCTTCATTGAATGCAAACGTCTGACGACTGCTCCCACATGAAGTCTCCTGGGGCTGAAATCCTGCATGTGCTTTAAAGGCCCATTGGAAATGCGTTCAGGGACCCACCAACACTCGGCTTACGGCCTCACCTACGGAACTTAGAGGCCGACGAGTTGTCTGAGGCAGTGAAATTTTGCTCGAAATAGTCTCCATTGAATGCGAAAGTCTGACGACTGCTACCACATCAAGTATCCCTGAGCTGAAAGCTTGTCTGTCCGTTAAAAGACCCTTGCAAATGCTTTCAGGGACCCACCAACACTGGGCTTACTGACTCACCTACGTAAACTAGAGGACGACGTATTCGTCTGCGGTCGTACAATTTTCCTGGAAAACTGCTCCATTGAATGCGAACATCTGACGACTGCTCCCACATCAAGTATCCTACGTCTGAAATCTTGCGTGTCCCTTAAAGGCCTCTTGGAAATTTTTTCATGGACCCACCAATACTGGGCTTACAGCCTCACCTACGGAACGGAGAGGGCGACGTGTTCGTCTGAGGCCGTGAAATTTTGCTCTAGAAGGACTCCTTTGAATGCGAACGTCTGACGATGCTCCCACATCAAGTATCCTAGGGCTGAATGTTTGTGTGTCCCTTAAAGGCCCCTTGGAAATGCTTTCAGGGAGCCACCAACACTGGTCTTACAGCCTCACATACGGAATTTACAGGCTGAGCTGTTCATCTGCGACCGTGCTATTTGGCACGAAAAGGGTTCCATTGAATGCGAACGTCGGACGACTGCTCCCACTTCAGGTATCCTAGGTCTGAAAGATTGTCTGTCCTTTAAAGGTCCCTTGGAAATACTTTCAGGGAGCCACCAACACTGGGTTTACGGCCTCACCTATGGACTTAGATGGCGACGTGTTCGTGTGAGGCAGTGAAATTTTGCTTGAAAATGGCTCCACNCATTGAATGCGAATGTCTGATGATGCTCCCACATCAAGTATCCTAGGGCTTAATGCTTGTGTGTCCCTTAAAGGCCGTTTGGAAATGATTTCAGGGAGCCACGAACACTGGGCTTACGGCGTCGCCTACGAAACATAGAGGCCNGAATGCGAACGTCTGATGACTGCTCCCACATCAAGTATCTGACGGCTCAATGCTTGTGTGTCCCTTAAGGGCCATTTGGAAATGCTTTCAGGGATCCACTAACACTCGGCCTACAGCCGCATGTAAGGAACGTAGTGGCTGATGTGTTCATCTGCGGCTGTGCAATTTTGCTCGAAAATGTTTAATATTGAAGGCGAACTTGTGATGACTGCTCCCACATCAAGTATCCTGGAGCTGAAAGATTGTTTGTCCTTTAAAGGCCCCTANTCAGGGACCCACCAACACTCGGCTTACGGCCTCACCTACGGAACTTAGAGGCCGACGAGTTGTCTGAGGCAGTGAAATTTTGCTCGAAATAGTCTCCATTGAATGCGAAAGTCTGACGACTGCTACCACATCAAGTATCCCTGAGCTGAAAGCTTGTCTGTCCGTTAAAAGACCCTTGCAAATGCTTTCAGGGACCCACCAACACTGGGCTTACTGACTCACCTACGTAAACTAGAGGACGACGTATTCGTCTGCGGTCGTACAATTTTCCTGGAAAACTGCTCCATTGAATGCGAACATCTGACGACTGCTCCCACATCAAGTATCCTACGTCTGAAATCTTGCGTGTCCCTTAAAGGCCTCTTGGAAATTTTTTCATGGACCCNGACTGCTCCCACATCAAGTATCCTACGGCTGAAAGCTTGCATGTGCCTTAAAGGACCCTTGGAAATGCTTTCAGGGACCCAACAACACTTGGCTTACAGACTCATCTACGGAATGTAGAGGTCGTCGTGTTCGTGTGCGGCCGTTCAATTTTCCAGGAAATCTGCTCCATTAAATTCGAACGTCTGACGACTGCTCCCACATAAATTCTCCCTGAGCTGAAATCTTGCGTGTCCTTAAAGGTCCCTTGGAAATGCTTTCAGGGAGCCACCAACACTCAGCTTACGGCCTCACCTACGGAACTTAAGGCCGACGTTTTCGTCTGAGGCCGTGCATTTTTCCACGAAATCTGCTCCATTGGATTAGAACGTCTGACCGCGGCTCCCACATCAAGTATCCTAGGTCTGAAAGCTTGCGTGTGCCTTAAAGGCCCCTTGGAAATGCTTTCAGGGAGCCACCAACACTGGTCTTACAGCCTCACATACGGAATTTACAGGCTGAGCTGTTCATCTGCGACCGTGCTATTTGGCACGAAAAGGGTTCCATTGAATGCGAACGTNCCTTGGAAATGCTTTCAGGGAGCCACCAACACTCAGCTTACGGCCTCACCTACGGAACTTAAGGCCGACGTTTTCGTCTGAGGCCGTGCATTTTTCCACGAAATCTGCTCCATTGGATTAGAACGTCTGACCGCGGCTCCCACATCAAGTATCCTAGGTCTGAAAGCTTGCGTGTGCCTTAAAGGCCCCTTGGAAATGCTTTCAGGGAGCCACCAACACTCGGCTTACGGCCTCACCTACGGAACTTAGAGTAAGAAGTGTTGGTCTGAGGCATTGAAATTTTGCTCGAAAACGATTCCTTTGAAGGCGAGCGTCTGACTAGTGCTCCCACATCAAGTATCCCTGAGCTGAACGCGTGCGTGTTCCTTCATGGCCCCTTGGAAATGCTTTCAGGGAGCCAACAACACTCTTCTCACGGCCTTATCTACGGAACGTAGAGGCCAACATTTTCGTGTGCGGCCGTGCAATTTTGCTCGAAAACTGCTCCTTTGAATGCAAACATCTCACGACTGCTCCCATATCAAGTATCCTAGTGCTGAAAGATTGTGTGTCCCTTAAAGGCCCCTTGGAAATGCTTTCAGGGAGCCACCAACACTGGTCTTACAGCCTCACATACGGAATTTACAGGCTGAGCTGTTCATCTGCGACCGTGCTATTTGGCACGAAAAGGGTTCCATTGAATGCGAACGTCGGACGACTGCTCCCACTTCAGGTATCCTAGGTCTGAAAGATTGTCTGTCCTTTAAAGGTCCCTTGGAAATACTTTCAGGGAGCCACCAACACTGGGTTTACGGCCTCACCTATGGACTTAGATGGCGACGTGTTCGTGTGAGGCAGTGAAATTTTGCTTGAAAATGGCTCCACAGAATGCGAACGTCTGATGACTGCTCCCACATCAAGTATCTGACGGCTCAATGCTTGTGTGTCCCTTAAGGGCCATTTGGAAATGCTTTCAGGGATCCACTAACACTCGGCCTACAGCCGCATGTAAGGAACGTAGTGGCTGATNCCCACTTCAAGTATCCTAGGTCTGAAAGATTGTCTGTCCTTTAAAGGCCCCTTGGAAATGCTTTCAGGGAGACAACAACAGTGGGTTTACGGCCTCACCTATGGAACTTAGAGGGCGACATATTCGTCTGTGGCCGTGCAATTTTAATCCGAAGTGTTCCATTGAAGGTGAACGTCTGACGACTGCTCCCACATCAAGTGTCACTGAGCTGAAATCTTGCCTGTCCCTTAAAGGACCCTTGGAAATGCTTTCAGGGACCCAACAACACTTGGCTTACAGACTCATCTATGGAACGTAGAGGTCGACGAGTTCGAGTGCGGCCCTTCAATTTTCCACGAAATCTGCTCCATTGAATTTGAACGTCTGACTGCTGCTCCCACATCAAGTATCCTAGGGCTGAATGCTTGCGTGTCACTTAAAGGCCCCTTGGAAATGCTTTCAGGGAGCCACCAACATTCGTCTTACGGCCTCACTTACGGAACGTAAGGCCGACGTGTTCGTCTGTGGCCGTGCAATTTTACTCGGGAAGGGTTCCATTGAAGGCGAACATCTTACGACTGCTCCAACATAAAGTTTCCTAGGTCGGAAATCTTGCGTGTGCCTTAAAGGCCCCTTGGAAATGCTTTCAAGGACCCACCAACACTCGGCTTACATCCTCACCTACGGAACCTAGGGGTAGATGTGTTCGTGTGAGCAGTGAAATTTTGCTCGAGAAGGACTCCATTGAATGGGAATATCTGACGAGGCTCCCACATCAAGTATCCTACGTTTGAAATTTTGTGTGTCTCTTAAAGGCCCATTGGAAATTTTTTCAGGGACCCACCAATGTTGGGCTTACAGCCTCACCTACGGAACGTAGAGGCCGATGTGTTCGTTTGCGGCTGTGAAATTTTTCTCTAAAACTGCTCCATTGAATGCAAACATCTGATGACTGCTCCCACGTCAAGTATCCCTGAGCTGAAATATTGCCTGTCCCTGAAAGGTCCCTTGGAAATGCTTTCAGGGACCCACCAACACTGGGCTTACAGCATCACCTATGGAACATAATGCTGACGTGTTCGTCTGCAGCCGTGCAATTTTACTCGAGAAGTGTTCCATTGAAGGCGATCGTCTGACGACTGCTCCACATCAAGTATCCCTGAGCTGAAATCTTGCGTGTGACTTAAAGACCCCTTGGAAATGCTTTCAGGGAACCACCAACACTCGGCTTACGGCCTCACCTACAGAACGTAGAGGCCAACGTGTTCGTCTGAGGCAGTGAAATTTTGCTCGAAAACTGCTCCTTTGAATGCGAACGTCTGACGACTGCTCCCATATCAAGTCTCCTAGGGATGAAAGCTTGCGTGTCCCTTAAAGTCCTCTTGGAAATGGTTTCAGGGACCCACCAACACTGGGCTTACCGCCTCACCTACGGAAATTAAGTCCGACGTGTTCGTCTGTGGCCGTGCAATTTTACTCGTGAAGAGTTCCTTTGAAGGTGAATGTCTTATGAGTGCTGCCACATCAGGTATCCTAGGTCTGAAATGTTGCGTGTGCCTTAAAGGCCCCTTGGAAATGCTTTCAGGGACCCACCAACACTCAGCTTACGTCCTCACCTACGGAAGTTAGAGTAAGAATTGTTGGTCTGAGGCAGTGAAATTTTGCTCGAAAACGGCTCCATTGAATGCGAACGTCTGACGACTGCTCCCACATCAAGTATCCCTGAGCTGAAAGATTGCCTGTCCATTCAAGGTCCCTTGGAAATGCTTTCTGGGACCCACCAACACTGGGCTTAGAGCATCACCTACGGAACATAATGCTGATGTGTTTGTCTGCCGCCGTGCAATTTTACTCGAGAACGGTTCCATTGAAGGCGGACATCTGACGACTGCTCCCACATCAAGTATCCCTGAGCTGAAAGCTTGCGTGTTCTGTCATGGCCCCTTGGAAATGCTTTCAGGGAGCCAACAAAACTCTGCTCACGGCCTTACCTAGGGAACTTAGAGGCCAACATTTTCGTGTGCGGCTGTGTAATTTTGCTCGAAAACTGCTCCATTGAATGCCAACGTCTGACGACTGCTCCCACATCAAGTATACCGGAGCTGAAAGATTGCGTGTTCCTTAAAGGCTCCTTGCAAATAATTTCAGGGACCCACCAAGACTTGGCTTACAGCCTCACCTACGGAACCTAGAGTTCGACGTGTTCGTTTGTGGCAGTGAAATTTTGCTCGAGAAGGACTCCATTGAATGCGAATGTCTGACGATGCTCCCACATCAAGTGTCCTAGGGCTGAATGCTTGTATGTCCCTTAAAGGCTCTTTGGATATGCTTTCAGGGAGCCACCAACACTGGGCTTACGCCCTCAGCAACGGAACATAGAGGCTGAAGTGTTCGTCTGCAGCCGTGCAATTTTCTCGAAAACGGCTTTATTGAATGCAAGGTTCTGACGACTGCTCCCACATCAAGTATCCCTGAGCTGAAATATTGCCTGTCGCTTAAAGGCCCCTTGGAAATGCTTTCAGCGTGCCACCAATACCGGTCTTACGGCCTGTCCTACGGAACGTAGTGGGCGCCATGTTCGTTTGTGGCCGTGCAATTTTACTCTTGAAGGGTTGCATTGAAGGAGAACGTCTGACCACAAGTATCCTAGGGCTGTAATCTTGCTTGTCCCTTAATGCCTCTTGGAAATGCTTTCAGGGAGCCACCAACACTCGGCGTACATCCTCACCTACGGAACCTAGAGGGCGACATGTTCGTCTGCGCCAGTGCAATTTTGCTCGAAAACTGATCCATTGAATGCGAACGTCTGAAGACTGCTCCCACATCAAGCATCCAAGGTCTCAAAGCTTGTGTGTCCCTTAAAGGCCCCTTGGAAACAATTTCAGGGACCCACCACCACTGGGCCTGCAGCACCACCTACGGAACCTAGAGGGCGATGTATTAGTCTGTGGCCGTGCATTTTTGCTCTAAACGTCTCCATTGAATGCGAACGTCTGACGACTTCACCCACATCAAGTTTGCTGGTGCTCAATGCTTGAGTGTCCCTTAAAGGCTGCTAGGAAATGCCGTCAGGGAGCCACCAACACTGGGCTTACGGCCTCAACCAAGGAACGTAGAGGCCGAAGTGTTCGTTTGTGTCCGTAAAATTTTGCTTGAAAACAGTTAAATTTAATGCGAACATCTGACGACTGCTCCCATATCAAGTATCCCTGAGCTGAAAGATAGCATGTGTCTTAAAGGACCCTTGCAAATGCTTTCAGGGACACACCAACACTCGACTTACAGCCTCACCTACTGAAAATAGATGCCGACGTGTTCGTCTGAGGCAGTGAAATTTTGCTCGAGAAAGACTGCATTGAATGCGAACGTCTGACGATGCTCCCACATCAAGTATCCTAGGGCTGAATGCTTGTGTGTCCCTTAAAGTACCCTTAGAAACAATTTCAGGGAGCCATCAACACTGGGTTTACGGCCTCTCCTACGGAACGTAGAGGGCAACAAGTTCGTCTGCGGCCGAGCATTTTTGCTCGAAAACGGCTCATTGAATGCGAACGTCTGACGACTGCTCCCTTTTTCAAGTCTGCTGGGGCTGAACGCTTGTGTGTCCCTTGAAGGCACCTTGGAAATGCTTTCAGATAGCCACCAACACTCAGCTTACGGCCTCACTTACAGAACGTAGAGGATGACGTGTTCATCTGCGGCCTTTAAATTTTGCTCGAAAACGGCTCCATTGAATGCATACATCTCACGACTGCTCCCACATCAAGTCTCCTAGGGCTGAAAGCTTGCCTGTCACTTAAAGGCCTCTTGGAAATGCTTTCAGGGAGCCACAAACACTGGGCTTACGGCCTCACCCACGGAAAGTAGAGGCCAACATGTTCGTTTGCGTAGGTGAAATTTTGTTCGAAAACAGCTAAATTTAATGCGAACGTCTGACGACTGCTCCCACATCAAGTATCCCTCAGCTGAAAGATTCTGTGTCCCTTAAAGGACCCTTGAAAATGCTTTCAGGGAGCCACCAACACTCAGCTTACAGCCGCACCTACGGAACATAGAGGGCGACGTGTTTGTCTGAGGTAGTGAAATTTCACTCGAAAATGGCTCCACAGAATGCGAATGTCTGACAACTGCTCCCACATCAAGTACACTACGGCTGAATGCTTGTGTGTCCCTTAAAGGCCCCTTTTAAATGCTTTCAGGGAGCTGCAAACACTCAGCTTATAGCCACATCTACGGAACCTAGAGGACGACGTGTTCTTCTGCGGCCGTGCAATTTTGCTCAAAAACGGCTCCATTGAAAGCGAATTCTGATGACTGCTCCCACATCAAGTCTCCTTGGGCTGAAAGATTGCGTGTCCCTTAAAGGCCCCTTGGAAATGCTTTCAGGGACCCACAAACCCTGGGCTTAGGGCCTTACCTACGGAACGTAGAGGCCGACATGTTCGTCTGTGACCGTGCAATTTTATTCCGAAGCATTCCATTAAAGGCGAACATCTAACGACTGCTCCCACATCAAGTATACTACGGCTGAATGCTTTTGTGTCCCTTAAAGGCCCCTTGGAAAAGCTTTCTGGGAGACACCAACACTCCGCTTACAGCCCTACCTACGGAACGTAGAGGGAAACAGGTTTGTCTGCGGCCCTGCAATTTTCCTCGAAAACGGCTCCATTGAATGCGAACATCTTACGACTGCTCCCACATCAAGTGTCCCTGAGCTTAAAGGTTGCGTGTCCCTTAAAGGTCCCTTGGAATTGCTTTCAGGAAGCCACCAACACTCGTCTTACAGCCTCTCCTACGGAAGCTAGAGGCCGACGTGTTCGTCTGCGGATGTGCAATTTTGCACGAGAAGGTTTCCATTGAAGGCGAACGTCTGACGACTGC
>VZSC01018028.1:0-16715 GCA_013398225.1 Steatornis caripensis | reverse complement strand
GGATGCGGCCATGGCGCCGACGGTGACGGAGCCCGGGGAGGCAGCCCCGACGAGGTCGGAACCGGGGGAGGCAGCCCCGACGAGGTCGGAACCCGCGGAGGCAGCCCCGGTGGAGACGGAGCCCGGGGAANGACGGAGCCGGGGGAGGCAGCCCCGGTGGAGACGGAGCCGGAGGATGCGGCCATGGCGCCGACGGTGACGGAGCCCGGGGAGGCAGCCCCGACGAGGTCGGAACCGGGGGAGGCAGCCCCGACGAGGTCGGAACCCGCGGAGGCAGCCCCGGTGGAGACGGAGCCCGGGGAAGCAGCCCCGGTGGAGACGGAGCCGGAGGATGCGGCCATGGCGCCGACGGTGACGGAGCCCGAAGAGGCAGAGCCGGCCCCGGCAGGGACAGACCCCGACGAGGCGGTGAGGGAGGCAGCCCCGGCAGGGACAGATCCTGAAGAGGCGGCGGGGACAGATCTTGAGGAGGCGGAGGTGGCAGCCCCTTCGGGGACAGAACCCGAAGAGGCGACGGGGACAGACCCCGAGGAGACAGTGAGGGAGGAAGCCCCGTCGGGGACAGACCCCGAAGAGACCGAGGCGACGGCCTTCTCGGGGGCAGACCCCGAGGAGGTGGTGAGGGAGGCAGCCCCAGAGGGGACGGACCCCGAGGAGGTGGTGAGCCCGGCGGGGAGCGAGGCGGCTCCCGAGAGCCGCGGGGAAGTGGAGGTGGCGTTGCCGGCCGGAGGGGAGGCCGACGGTGGACGCCAGTCGCCGGGCGGCCCCGACGGCGAGGACAGAGCGGAGGCGCCGGGGGCGGAGCGGGAAGCCGGTGCCCCCGCAGGGGCAGGAGCGGGGAGCGCGGCCCCGGGGGCAGGGGAAGGCGGCGCGGCGGCGGCGGGGCAGCTCGACGGGTCCCCGGGCCCCGAGGGCGGCGAGCGGGACGCGGCAGGTCGGAGCCTGAACAGCGTGCGGTGCCGGGAGGAGGACGAGGAGGACAAGACGGGCTCGCCGGCCGCCCTGGAGGAGGAAGAGGAGGATGAGGAGAAGCAGGAACACGACATCTCCCTCTTTGTCAAGGTAGGGTGTGGGGGGCTGCTGGGGAAACCTGGGTTTGGGACCCTCCCCTCCTCCTGTGATGAGTGGCTCTTAAATCTGGCAGGCGGAAGTCCAGCTTGGTAAAGTGATTTGGTTATTAACGCCCCAAATAAACCTGCCTCTGACTCCTCATTCCTTCTGAGGGAAGCAGGTGGGATGGGACTGGGCTTCCTGTGCGGTGCCTGAAGGCCGGTGCCGCTTGGCCCCTCGGCCCTGGGAGCTGGTGATACTGCTCAGCCCAGAGAAGCACAGACCTGACCTGCAAGGTGGTCTTCGCCGTAGTTTCCCCTGATGGCCCCTGTGCTGGGTTACTTGAGGCTTCTCTAGGTTTAAATGGAAAGGTTGTGCAGGGATCTTAGTTTCTGTGGACTCAGGAGTTCTGCTTGTGCCCTCCTCACCGTGCAGATGGGATCCAGGGCAGGAGTGGGAATGTACCCAGCAGCATGTGGCATTGCTTTCTGCGACTTGTGACATGAGGAGTTCTTGAGGGATTTTAAGATCTTCAGAATACAGTAAGAAGAGTGCAAAGCACATCATGGGGGCTGAGGTGGAAGAAACTGGAAAATCTAATTTAAAATATGATGCAGAGATTTTTCCGACATGAACTATTGTTGATGTTTAGGTAATGGCCCCAAAGTTTGGCAAGGCTGGATTCAGAGAGTCAGTAAACTGCCCAGCAGTGTAACATCCCTTGTAACTGTCCGGTTTGTGTATGTTTGGGCAGGGAAGATTTAGGTTGGAGGGAAATTGACAAAAAAAGAGAAAAACTGTAATGATCTTAAAACTAGTTTCTGATATATAGTACAGAGCTTTAGAGCTTCTTTCTAGTCTGTGCCTGGAATCCCACCAAAATCAGTGGGACCTGGGATGGAAACAGCATCCATCCACAGCTATGAAATATCAAATGTGAAATTTCTGTGTGTAGAAACCATCCTAAGGTGTTTTTCTTCCCTCTTCTCTGACCTCTCTGGACTAAATAAAGTGTGGAGCGGGGTGGGATATTTTTCTCAGAGTAGACCTAAACCTAAGGAACTAAAACTAGAGAAGTAGAAGGCACTTGGGACCTTCTCTGCTACAACCCATACCTCCCATGTGAATACTGTACGTCCTAAGATGGCTGAGGTTGCTTCTGTAGCAGTCAGAATTAACCATGANAATTATCTGTTTGTATGGTGATTTTGATTCTTTGGCTACACACAGCTGTACAAAAAGTACCGAATCAGCAGAGGTGTGTTTGTTCAAAGACGTTTTGCGGTTCTGTTCCCAAGACTGTCGTACAAAGCAGGAAGCTGGCTCCCTTCCCATGGGTATTTGCCCTTTCTCAGCTGCTTTTTTTTTCCGCTGGAATATGGCAATTTCAAGTTCCCTAATGCAGCTTAAGAGGAAACGGTATTACATCTTTTTGGTCAAGGCTGAGCCTTCTTTGGAGTATTGTTACTTGAAAAAGGCTGAGGAGTGCTCTGAGGCTTACATGTAGTAGTGTCGGACGTGCTGGATGATACCGTACTGGAAAGATGAATGATAGTACTGACTGATGTTGGGGAACGCGCTCCAGCCACCCCCCAGTTTAGGGGATTCCTTAGCATGCAGGCTGGGACAGGTTCTGTGGTCTAAAGGCAACTCTGTATGCCAGGCTGGTGTATGGTAGCTAGATGATAACACTGGAGCCGAAATCTGATTTTGTATCAAACAACTGGAGCTGTTACTGCTTAGCCTGGCACAGGGGATTTACAAACTTTCTGGCTCGCAGATTGACAGTATCCTTTGCAGGGACACATTTATAACTTTTTTGTTCTTATTTTATGCTCTTACATCCATCAGGGAATGCCAGAGAGTGACAGAGGCTAAAGTCATAAAGGCTACATGTGCTTTATTGCACTTGGGTCTGCGCTTTATGGAAGAATAACGTGGACAAAATTAGAGAGCAGCCTATAATAAGAATAAGAGCATCTGTTGTGGCTCTGTAGTGCCCAAATATTGGGATTAAGCATGGTTTTTGAAAATATTTGTGAATTAATAAAGACGGAAGAAGGAGCATTGTTATGATTGACAGCATTAGTAACTTACAAACGCCTAGAAAATACTGTAGCTGCTTTTCTAATGATTTCAGTGGAGAAATATTACAAAGCTTGAATATATTACCTCACCTGGAGCTAGATTTTTTTTTTAGTTGCTATTGTATTAGTGTTTTAGTTAGAGATTGACACAAGTTTCCCCAGATTAATGGAAGAAAAAAAATGCCTACTGGAGAGCTCAGAATCTCCCCACCCACCAAAATGTGCCGGGGCTGCCGTGCTGGGAACTAAGAAGCACTTCTCTTTCCTGCTGTCAGGAGAGTTCATGTTCATGCTGCTCTTGCTGTCGCCTGGAGACATGCTTGCTGCCTTTCCACCCTTCTCTTGGCAGCAGGAAAGGTGGTATAAAAAGAGGGATACCGAAAGTTTTCTGTGGTGGCTTAAAGTAGGTTTTAAGAGCACATACATAGTGCTTAAATAACTACTGATGTATTTTGATGGGAAAAAGGGGGGAAAGTGGATTCCAAAGTTGGATAGCATGAACTCTGGTGTTTGGGGATTACTGAATGTTTATACCTGACCATAGCACGTGGTCCACAGATATGGTGCTCCTTCCTGAGTAATAGCTAAAACTCAAGGGTCAAGGAAGTGAGAAGATGATCCAAACTGAATGAAAACGTTCATTTCCAGCCTTAAACAGTTCCTTTCATGTCCATGTTTCTAAAGCACATGAAACAACCCCTCTTGTGCTCTATTATATCGCTAGGCTACGCCTGCCTGTTAGCTCTCATGTACTTTTGAGATGTTGACACCCACCTCTGCTTTGCAAGTATCATTGACCTCTTTCACCCTTCTGCCGCGTTTCTCAGCAAGCATCTTGTGTGCTTTACCCCATGGAGCTGCAGGCTTCCTTAAAAATATATTATCCATCAACTACCTGACCTTCTTCAAACCTCTGTTTAAAACTCTAGCTTTCTATAATGCCACTAGAAATGGGGGAGTGATTGGGCTGTTTAAAATACTGGCATTATTGTCTGTCCTGATCCTAATTTCTTTGTTGTGCTTATTTCTGTTTGTTTCACCTGCTTGTTGATTTTCGGCTTATTTGTAAATGGTCAAGGTAGGGATTGTCTGCCTGTTCTGTGCCTGCATGCACAGTGCTGGAGATAGGAGGCCCATGCCATGATTTGATAGCACAATGCAAATAAAGAGAAGTGTTAAAAGTAAGTCCCACAATAGGAGAAAACTCACAAGAAAACAATATAGTGGTAGTGATTGGATCATCCTTGCAGTTTCCCTGCTAAGGAGCTTTACACTAGACTTGGCTAACATTAAAGAACTTGGTAGGCTTTCAGTAATAACATGTGGGGAATAACAAACAGAAGCATGACCATCAGAAATAAACTTGTCAGATATAACTGTATGATGAGTAGATTTTCTTGTTTTTACCGTTGTTGCTCAAGCTTGTTCTTTTTAGAGGGTTTGGGGTTTTTTTTTCTGCTTCTTGCTGCTTCGCATTGGTTCATTTAATTTTGCATATATGTATTCGAATATTGTGAATATTGTGTTGCCTTGTGCCTCCCATGGTGAGGTGGGTGGCAAAGTTCCTTCTAGCTCCACAAGCATAGGTACCAGTAATTGTGCTTTTAAGATGGTTTGGGTTGCTATGGAGTGCTATTTAGTTTGAACTCAGACGCCTGATGTCAAGACCTCATGCTATCTGAGATATTTTAGGACTTAGCAGGGTTAGCAGCACCTATGGGAGATAATGTCCTTCAGGACCAGCGTCTCAGTGCTGGACAGGCTACATGATGGTTTCTTCAAAGACAGCAGACATCTGCATTTAGGTAACTGAACTGTGCCCTTAATGAAGCCGAACTATGTAAAGCTCTTTGGCTATAAGCCCAAGACCGTATCAGCATTGCTTCAAGGGTTTCACTAGGTGCTTACTTGATTTCAATTTTCCCATGAAACAACATGTACTGTGTATTTTCTTTAGATAGTAATATTTAATGTTTCTGGTGTTTCAAAGTCAAACGTTTGCAAAGGTTGTCCAGATAGACCTTCCAAATGGTCTTTGGTAATTCATCTAAGCATGTCTGGCACCTTGGGTAGGACACCTTGTGGATGTTGAAACTTGCTAGTTGGTCTTCTAAGGTCAATAGCATATGTATGCCCTTCTTTTTTTTTTCCTTCTGTGGCAAAAGCCCTTTTTTGTCAGAAAACATATGTAAATGTAGTAAATTTAGCTTACCATTAGAATATAGCAGAACTCTTATCAAAAATATTCAGTTAATTTTAAGCAATTTAAACACTTATGCAGGACTTAAAAGTTTATTTCTAAATTAAAATAAAACCCCTTAAGGTTACCTACCAATCAATTTTAAATTTTCTTGCAGATAGAAAACTTAAAAAACTAGAATCACCACTGCAGATTTCATCATTCCAAAGATTCCTGGGGGTAATGATTTATCTGTAAGTGTGTAACACAAACAGTCGGCCAAACAACCCAGCTTGAGCACAAGGCCTTGTCTGAGATGATTGCTTATCTTCCAAAACAATTCTTGCTTAGTTTCTGGGTTAAATGGTATATAGTAAACGCTGACCATGCGCCTCAGGTAACATATTTTATCCAACAAAAAGTAATAGACTTTACTCAGTTTTCTGACATTCTTGGTCTCTAAAACAAAGTCATTTGTTTTCATTCGGAGAGTTACTTCATTCCTCCTGGGGACCAAGGTTACCTTACTGATGCAGAAGTTCCTTGCACCATTCCTGAGATGTGCTTGACTGACTGGACATACTTAGAGCTGTGCTGAATTATCAAAAGTGCTGATAAACAAGAAAGTAAAAGTTGCTGTGAGTAGAGACATAGGAATAACAAGTGCTTGCATCTGTGCCTATGAACACCACAGTTAACATGTCCATCTTAAATGGTAATGGGTGTTTCATACTAGAGCACAGAAAAGAATCTAATTTTCTGTGATGTGATGGATCTGTGGTTTATGTATAAGTTACATTTAAAGTATAAAGGGACTGTTCTCAAACTGAACTTCTAGGCTTTAAATGCTGTAGGTAAGAAATCCATGGATAGCAGGAGCTCAGATCCCTGCAGAAACCTCCTAGCCTGTATGTCCATTCAGTGGACTCTGTGCTGCACTTGATGCTTGATGTAAACGTTTACAGTATAATCACTGAGTAGGTATTTGTGCTAAAGATCTTCATTTTTGCTCATCGGTGCAATCAGCCTGTAAATCAGTTAGGCGGGTATGGTTTATAAGAAGGATAGCTGACATCCTGTATCAAAATGAACATAGGCCTGTGTCTACTGTCCTTTTTTAAGTGTAGTTTCACTGTAGGAACCCAATATTTAGATGACCTCAGGAGAGTGAAAGTAAAGATTTGTATGTGTGGAATTACACTACCTTCATATTTATGAACAGGTTTGGGGAAGTTTAGGTGCTGGATGTGCGGCCAAGAAAAGGGAACTACCCAAAGCTTGCCAAAGGTGAGCCCATTCTATTTGTGTGGTGCTACAGAAAGACAAATTGCCGTGGAATGAGCAGGAAAGCATTCAGTATGGTTTGGACCATGGTAGGAAACAGACGGCGTCTCTTTCCTTTCTTTTGCCCCATCCCTACCAGAGCTGCTGCATTTCACTTTGTGTCAAAACCATGCCGTATTTTCCCCACAGAAAAAATCTGCTCCTTTATCCTCTCTGTTTTTCTCGTTCTTGAGCTGTAGTTTGTGTACCTTCTTCAAGTATATGAGCTTCTCTGAGATGCCGTGTTGCTGCCTCTATAATCCTGTCGTTTTTTCACATGTCGTTTCCATCCACCATTCTTTCTGATATTCTGTTTTACAGTTGGCTACGAGACCTGTCTACTTTTATAACTTAGTAGTTAAGAAAGTTACCCCAAAATAAGGAAGAAATAATTCAGGAGAAAGCCCCCCTCCCCTGGAGCAGAGCCCGATCACCGTGTAGGCTGGATCTGCTGAAACCAGAACCAACTCAAAGCTGGTAGGGACTGAGCCTTGTGGGGCTGCCCAGCAAAACCAGCACAGCCCTGCTTTTCTGGCTGCTGGTTAATTATCTGTTTGTATGGTGATTTTGATTCTTTGGCTACACACAGCTGTACAAAAAGTACCGAATCAGCAGAGGTGTGTTTGTTCAAAGACGTTTTGCGGTTCTGTTCCCAAGACTGTCGTACAAAGCAGGAAGCTGGCTCCCTTCCCATGGGTATTTGCCCTTTCTCAGCTGCTTTTTTTTTCCGCTGGAATATGGCAATTTCAAGTTCCCTAATGCAGCTTAAGAGGAAACGGTATTACAAATTCCTTTCATAACTTTTCAGGTTATTGTACGTGCTGGGTGCACCTGCAGCAGTTTTTCTGGGAGCTGAGTATGCTTCCAGCAGTATTCAATAAAACTGTGCTTGGGAGACTTTGGTTTAAAAGGCAATGATATAAATATTTTTTCTGAAAGAGCTATGCAAATTTTTTTCATGTGCAATCTATTTCATTTTTCCTTTTCATGCTTTCCTTTATGGCCATTCTGTTTGTCACCTTTTTAGAGCTAGACTGCTGAAAAGAAACAGGGTTCCTTGGAGCTGCTGACTAAAGGATAACTTTGAAAACTACACCAAAATTGTTTTTTCTGCTTTGCTCCTGGAGGGATGCTTAGTGGAGCAGTAGCGTGCTGTTTATCCCAGTGTCAGTTCTGACAACTTACAGGCCAAGTCCTGTTCAAGAAAGACACAAACGAACAGATAGACGTAAGTGATCAGAAATATGAAGTTGCATAAAATATTTTTTTTTGTAAGATCTTGGAGTCATCTTTTTGTCCATTCTTTGGAAGTCCTAAAACTGCATGTACACATAACATCATACATGCCATAAGCATCTATTTATTCTCAGTGTAACTTCAAATCTCTGCTGTTTGCGGGCAAAAAGGGTTTTGAAATAAAGCCAACGTCTTTGAAGCTATGTTCACAGACCTTTTCCTATTTGTATTTACTCTCAGCACACTGCTTCAGTAAGGCACCTCATCAAATGTTTTACTTTAAGCATAAGCTTAAAGTCACGTGCTGTTTAAGCCCTTCGCTAAATAGGGGACACTTTCCTGATTCAGTCCTAGGGCGTGTCCTGTAGTTCTTGCTGGCTGAAATCAGCAGAAACTTCTGACGAGATCAGCCTGCTGCCCAAAATTTAACCATACCGCCTCTTCTCCTTGAGTTTTGTCTTCATTAAAAGGCTGATCTTACCTGTGGTAATCCCAGACCAGGGGCAAGAATGGAAGTTTTCCTTATCTGCTTTCTGCCTTTGGTCCCTGGTTGTCTGAAGTGAACCTTCATTTCATAAATACTGCTGGAGAGCTGCAACCTACTTCTGAAATGCTGGCAATTGCGGCAAGAGGTGATTGCCGCGCAGCTGTGCCTGGGAATTTTCATGCTGTCCGTCTGTATAATTTGAGGCTTGATTCATATTTGTATATAGAAGAATAGAAAACCAGTCTACAGGACTCATGGCATTCACAAGTATAAAATACTGGAGTGTGATGAATGATTTTCTGCACGAGGGGAGGAAAGGGATTTGGCAAATTAGTTGAAAAATATAACTATACTCAAATTAAATTATTAATACATTCAGATGAAATTTTGGAAATGGTCTTCATTAAATAAAAACTAAGAGCTTTTTTTGAGGAAATATTCCTGTCAGTGTTAGGTCTAGATGAATGCACAAGGGGTTTGGGCACATTTGCCAAAATGGAGGAGGCAGCAGTAGCTGCATCATTAGCCCTGTACTTAGGGCACTGATGTGGGATACGGGTGATTGCGGTTGTGATGTTGCCTGGAGTGTAAGTGGAAGATAAGTGTGCATGCCTACCCCAAGCCAGTGCCATAGACACAGAGTTGCAGAGGTATTCCTGCTCTCTCTTAGACATTGTCAACATATAATAATTACCTGCAAAGTGAGACAGCATCAGAAAGGTGAAATGCAAGGACCCAAACACATCCAACGACCTGATGGTTAGGCAACGTATGGTTTATTTGCTGTTAATTCCTATTGTAGCAGTATGTAGATTTTAAATGGTATTCAGTAGCATCTGGTTCCCACGGAGTTTGGGATTGCTTGTGGAATAAGAGATGCGTTATCCACGTGCTTTGAGAAACCAGAATGTGGTAGACATTAAATAGATGAAAAGGTATCGTGTCCCCTTCCCAGCACAGGTATGACAAATCGTGCCCAGTCCACTTGAGGATCTGTATTTTGTTTTTGCTAGCATTCCTAACAGTAAAAATAAACCAATTTTTCTTGATTAAAAGAAGTCTCATTCTATTTATTAGCTATCGTTAATACTAAACCAACTTTTTCTTCCATGTCTTCTTCCATTTGAAATCAGTTCGCTCCAGCGCTTTGCTGCCCTGTTATCAGGAAGAGGATTAGGCAACCTTGTGATTCCTCCCTTTCCTCAAACAATTCTGCCTTTTGGGGCTCTTCACCTTGACAGGTACCAGCCAGGGCTAGCCATCACAGGGACTCCGCATTTCAGCCTTTCTTACAGTCTGGTATGGATCCATGCAAAACTATATTTATGGCACTTTTTCGGAAGATAGTTTAAATACTGTGAAGCAGAAGTGATAATGGAAATTATTAATATGACCACACTTTTTTAGCATACTTATCTCAAGTGAAGTCGCTTTGAATTGGTGGCTGTATACTTTTTAGCAAGAGACAGGCCACTCCTCTTCAGAGATAGTAAAGGGAGTAAGGCAGTGAAAGGAAATATTATATGTATTTTATGAAAGGGGAAGTGAAGCATGGAGACTTACTCCCGTGCCATTGCTGACTGTATTCTCTGTGTCTTCCTTTTTCAGCCAAAGCTAATGCTCCCCTAAAAAGGTCCTACTGCTTCTTTTAAAAAGTAAGAAATTGCATGTTCCTCAGTCTCTGCCCAAGAAGCATAAGTGAATGCCATGTGAAGGTTACATGATTATTTTCTCACTCAGATAATAAAATGTCATGCTGTGATAAGGACCTGTATGCATTTCCATTTGCAATGTCCAATTATTTACTGATAAAAGCCCCAACAAGTTGAGTAACTCCGTTCCAGTTGCTTTCAATAACACCGGCCATGTCAGCAGAAAAGTGTTTTAATTCCTTCATAAAAATACTTGGCTTCTCAAAGCAAACAACGGCAGCTTGTGCAGCCTGCCACCGACATGGCTGTCGCAGGCTTTTCCCCGGGAGGAGAGCGCCCGTCACACCCCTCCCCTCCTTGAGGAGCCCGGGGCTGGTGGCTGCATGATGTGCCATGTGCAGGGTAAGGGTTATGGTAAAGCCTCACAGACAGGCAGAGGTGCACAGGGGTTATTTCCCATCTTGTTTTTTTCCTCTTCGTATGCTGAAATTTCAGCACGTGTTTGAGTATTCAAAATAGACTAGAAATAGAATTGTTACAAAGTAAATGACAGCAGGACTGGTGTCGCAAATGCATGCCCTTTCCCAAGTTATTCAAATTGGAGAGTTACAAAGAAGTTAAACATTTACTCAGATTTCAGAAAAAATATCATTTGTGTCTTGGATAATCGTTGACATTTACCTGGTAGTAATTTCTGAAGTTATTTTTAAAACCTATTGCAGAACCTGAATGTTTTGTAAGACGTCAAGTTTCTTTCCACGATGGTGGCAGATGAAACTCAAAACAGGATCCAAATATACCCTAAAGACTTAAAAATGTCGGAACATATGCTGCCTACAGAAACAAACGTGTTACCAACCCCCTTGGCAAAACCATCACCCTCCTTTTTGCCAGGAGCACCGCGGGGACTGAGGGCTCCCTGGGGGCCAGGACCTCAGGGTTGCTTTGAGGCACATCAGTGTTATAGCTGTAGACACTGGCACTGATTGGTTTGCAGTATGTCTTTATTTAAAAGCTGTGTTTTAATTACCAATACTGTGTTTCTCATAGTTTCCCAAAACCTGTGAATGGAAGAGAAGTGGTGGGGAGAGGAGGATGAGGAATAGCCTTCAATTTGAATTTACACAGGGAAGGGAAAGAATAGACTCCAGCCCCCTCTCCGTCAAGCTAAGGGGTTTTTGCTGGTATTTGTGCCCAGTTTTTAACTGCTCTTTCAGGACACATCTTTCCCAGTTACCACTGGAGCTGACAGTTTTTTTATGTAATATTTCACCTGATCATTTGAATTATTTTCTACTTGGACCAGAATATCATATACTGTTAGTGGGGAAAAACCCCCACAAAACCAAATTCTTCTTCTCTTCTTTCACCTTCACCTCTGGATTTAACAGTTAGAAATACCATTGGCAAATTATTTTCTCAATCCTTCAATGATCTACTCCCTGAAGCTTCATGAAGTAACTTCTTTGTTTGGTTATTTCTTATTTATTTACAACAAAAATCACAGATACTTTATGTATGTGTGTACAGTTTTTGCACTGAGATTGAAACAGCACAACTGTGTGTCGCAGGTGAAGTATCATATGGCGAAGTGTAAAACAGGATGTGTCGCTGAAATGCCAGTTAATCTGTTTTTCCCAGACCTATAATGTGTTCGAGAATATAATGCTCTTTTGTTGAAGTAATTCCCCTTAAGAATTTTAAAAGGATGTAAGATTTTTGTCTCCATGCAGAATGTTCAGCTGGCATCCTGCCGTGTTATTAAATACGGATTAGAAATAGCACTGAGGTATTTAAACATAATTCTTGTAACAGGATAAATAGCTAATAGCATTTGGTTTGCGGCTTGTGCGCTTGTGACCTGGTAATGTTCCCATTAACACAAACACAGATAGCATGAACTCTGTAGGCAGAATTCACAGCAGAAGGAAACTTAGGTTTTGAAGCAGTTGGTGTAAGATTAAAACCAGTGACCTGTAACTCGACGGTGTTTTCCAGCTCCAATTTTCACCTGTGTTCAGTTAAAAGGCTCTTGGTTTTCATAGACTGCTGGCAGGTTTTTGAAAATAATCTTTAATCTTAAAATTAAAGAATGGATAAGGATTAGGAGGAGTGACCTTTTGGGGGGCTGTGTATTTTTATTTATTAGCCAGCATATTTACATTGTGGTTAAAGTGGATGATAGCATTCCCTCTCCTCACTTCAGGGGGAGTGGAGCAGGGGCACTTCTGCATTCCATTCCCCATTGCCTCTGCTTAAAACCTTCTCTTCTGAATAAACTGCCTGATTTTTTTTTTTTTTAACAAGCAATGAAGATTTTGTCACATCTTCCATTAAAATAAAATGGCT
Source organism: Steatornis caripensis (assembly GCA_013398225.1). NCBI lineage: Eukaryota > Metazoa > Chordata > Aves > Caprimulgiformes > Steatornithidae > Steatornis > Steatornis caripensis. Next base: position 4,352 of record VZSC01018028.1, on the reverse strand, counting down.
TCTGTTTTGGAGGAGTGGGAATGATTGCTTACATTGCATTGAGAAGTCTCAGTCACTGTGCATGAGTAACATCCGTATAATTCATTATCATAATGTACTAAAAAAGCAAACAAACAGCAATGACAGAAAGTAATGCTATTTTGAGTGAGATGAAAAACAAGTATAATTCATGCAATATGACAATTATTTTTGTAGGAGAACAATATCCCTAAATTGGACAAGATTAACTTAAACCCTACTAAATTGTAGCTGAAGTTTTTCAGTCTTCACTAGCCATATGATAATTTTCCTGTTTATTTGTACATTTAATTTTCTTTGCCTTGCTTCTATTCTCCTTGCCGTGCACAGTCCCTGGAAGCTTGCTTGTCACCATCATCTACATAAGCCTTGTAAAGTAAGAGGCAAATAAGTAATAATGCATTGATAATTATGATGGGATAAAGTACTCTTATTTGAAATAATTTTCCAAGCTGTTCTAGGAAAAAAGTAAACTGTCACAAAGGGTTACTGTATCCATTTATTGTTTCTGGGGGCTAGGCATCTAAAAAACAGTAAAACCAACATTTACTTTGCCTTGAATTGTTTAGTATCTCACCAAGAAAAGGTTGTATGTGATTTCTGCACAAAGACATGGAGATGGAAAATGTTGAATTTTGCCCGACTCCCTCCCAGGGCTCGCTGGCCCCCATCCCTCGGTGCTCAGCTGCGTGAGGTGCAGCACTGGAAGCACCACAGGCCACTTCCCCGGTGGGCATCCATGAGCAGCAGGAGCATGAGACAAAGATGTCCCCTCAAAGACAAAGCAGCCCCAGAGAAACCTCTTTCTGATGCTCCCCAAATGCTGGTGTTGCCTCAGGAGCATCTGATTTCCCTTTCCCCCTCCCCTCAGCACAGAGTGAGAGGATGTGCTCGTGCAAGGAACCTCCTCCAGACAGCTCTGCTTGGGAAGGGCAGGCCTTGTTGCTCATGCTATTTATTAATTATTTAAGCAAATTATAGCTGAGCTTGCAAAGCAGTGGATTTCTGGTTGCTGATTGCTTTTGCATTATCACCACACACTTACTGTGCTGTGGATGGCAGGGAGCTAGATGCAAGCGTCCTCTGTTTAATTTGCTGCCTCCTCATTGTGAGAGGCACCAATAGCTTTGCTCTGAAACCAGGCTCAGCACCGTCCCAGGGTATGTTAAATACCGTAACTACCAGAGTGGCTTTATTTGCAGAGCTGGTATAGGTAGCTCTGAGATATCAGAGAAAATAAACCTGTAATTTGCATTTTTCTTTTGTAATTTCATTTGATTTTAGGATTTTTTTTAAGAGGACCTGTTGACTGCCTTTAACTGCCCTGTAGAGAGCCACTGCGACAACATGAAGGGTAGCAAAAGCAGTGTGTGTAAAATCGCAGAATTGGTTTACTTTTCTCTTTTGTAAGAGTGCATACACACATAAGTTTAATCTTTAATCTCTTTAATGTAAATAAGAGTGAGTATTAGTAGAACCACAGCCTCTATGAATGTATTGCAAGACATTGCACATTTTAATTTTCATGGGCACTCTCTTGTGTTTTGTTCGCTTTACAGAATTATCATGTAATGGTTCATTTATTTATAGTCTTTGTCAGAACTGGAAGGGCAGGGTGCAGGCAGACCCACTGCTCAGTACAAGTACTGGGCAGACTGTGATATCGAAATCAAAAGTAAATGGATATTTCATCTAAGTAACAGGCATGAGGTTTTGGGCCTTTTGTTTATCGTTATTTATAAAGTAACTGGGCAAAGGTAAAAAGTTTATTGCCACAAAGTTACTTCTTAATGAAGGAAAATTTCTTCCTATGCATCAAAAGCATTTAATTATTTACTAAGTAATTAAGTTAATTTCAGCAATAATTACTTAACTAGCAGAGCGTAAGTAAATAATGCAGCAAAAATTAGAATAAAGGAGGCTTTCTCTGCCCTGAAATGGCTGCTGGCACGTAGAGGGGAGAGAAAACTAAAACAAGAGGAAGTGATAGCTTTAGAATTCTTTTCCTTTCTGTCATCTAGAGAGGATTAGGATTTCCAGATGTATATAACCACTTTAAGCTCTGACCACTGCTCACTACATAAAAACAGGGTCAAAGGAAATATCCCATAAAGAAACTCCAACAGACTGTTAATCCCCCAACGTGAACCAAGGACCAAGAGCATTCAAAGAACCATTTCTAGCAAAGAGTCTTACTGACATATGAATTATGAAATCTAATAAAATAATCATAGTAAGTTAATGCAAATACTTCATGACAGAAAGTATAGTATAATTTCAGAAACCTAACAGAATGAGAAAAGCCTTAATAGTAAAATTGTCAGAAGATGTTATGAAATGCTAATAGGTGGCCAGTCCTGGAGACATAAATCTTGCCCAAGCTTCAGATGTTGAAATGTGTGGTAGCAAGGGTTTCATTATTTCTGCAGGTGGGAGCTCAGCCTGAGCTCACATCCAGTGCCAGAAGAGTCCTGCTCCAGGACAGAGCACATCTTGTATTATCAGTAATATTAGCTGGGTAACTAATCAGGAGATAACCACGAATGCACAGGTGCATCATTAAAAACACAGTAGATGGTTATACCTAAATTGTCCTGTTTGTAGGTAGGCTTAACCTTTATCCTGCTTCTTATAATCTGTGGTCACATAAAAACCAGTTTAATGGTGTTCTGTGGTCGGTTGAAGCTGTGCAGGTGAAAAGTTAATTCCTTTTAACGCCTTGCATCTACACTCATTTCCTTTCATTCTCTTTCCCTTGGCATCTCTTTTTGGCCTAGCTTTGGCTAAAAGTGTTAATCTACATAGCGTTTTATAAAAAGACTTCCAAAAATCTTTTGGCACTCCCATATCCCCACTAACGGTCTACATATAAGTTTTCTGATTTTTAAGTTAGGAGCCGTCTTTTTGTTCTGTATTTGTACAGTACTTAATTTGTAGTGCCTAGATGCTACTATAAAGGTCTACATTTCTCCGTCTCCATGAGGAAAAGGGAAAGCTGGACTAAGAAATCCTCCTGTCTGAGGATCCCAGCCACACCTTCTCCATAGGTCCATATTTGCATCAGTTTGGCAGCTGCGCTATGCCCTTGAGCTCCACATCCTGACAGCACTTTAAAGGACGACTCCTAAGAAACCATCTTTGTAGCCTGTTTTGTGGATGGGCATTAGCATCTGATGGGTACGAACAACTGCTGATGGATTTCAGCAGTTGAACTGGTTCTTTGGCAAGAGAACTGACTACCTGCATGCTGTGCCCCAGCAGCGGCCAGCCCCAAGTGCCCAGAGCAGCCTCCTGATGTCTGGTCCAGGTACTCAGCAACATAGACCTGTCTGAAAGTTACTGCTCCTTACCACCAACATGTTGGTGACTCATAATCTTCCATGTTGAATCAACATCCCAAACTTGATGCTATTGCGTTTACAGGTAGAAGACTTTCTCCCTATCCATTGCTGCTGTTACTCTGCCAGATGGCATTCTGGTACCATATATGACTATACCTTGTTTTGATGTTTATCCACAATCAGACCCGATGAGGTCTGAGATACCTCCTGAGCTCTTCGGGCCTCCGTTAGGCCTGAGTTGTTTGGGTGTGCTTGCTGTCTGCGAGGATGCTGCAGCTACAGCCATCCTGGGATCCTTTTGGGTCCTATAGCTGCCTCAAGGCTTGTGTCCCACTGCAGCTGTTGCCTTTTGCCAATGCTATGTGAGACTACTGGGCTGAGGAGAGTGGTTTGTCAGTCACCATCCCTGGGATTCTGGCATTGCTCCATGTCTGCCGTAAGTTGGGCAGTTGTATCTGGCCAGTGGATAAATACTGTCCAATACTAACATGTGTCCATCCCTAGCTGTAAGCATGCATCAAACATACAGTGTCAGCAGGTAGATTTGCAGTGATTTGCTCAAGCCACTTTAAATAAAATGCCATTTTGTACTAACTGTTCTCCTGTTCTTCCTCGGAAGAGGATAACCCCTGGCACCGTTTACTTTTTGCTGTCTGGCTGTTCACAGAATCGCAGAATGGCAGGGGTTGGAAGGGCCCTCTGGAGATCCCCCAGTCCAACCCCCTGCCAAAGCAGGTGCCCCCAGAGCAGGGTGCACAGGAACGCGTCCAGGCGGGTTTTGAATCTCTCCAGAGAAGGAGACTCCACAGCCTCCCTGGNTCTCTCCAGAGAAGGAGACTCCACAGCCTCCCTGGGCAGCCTGGGCCAGGGCTCTGTCACCCTCACAGCAAAGTTCCTCCTCGTGTTCAGGTGGAACTGCCTGTGCTCCAGTTTGTGCCCGTTGCCCCTTGGGCCGGCTCTGGGCACCGCTGAGAAGAGTCTGGCCCCATCCTC
>VZSC01018026.1:31239-48883 GCA_013398225.1 Steatornis caripensis | reverse complement strand
AGGGGAGCTGTTTCCAATTCTGGGCCTCTTAAAACTTGTCCTTCCTGGAATGAGGAGAAAAATATGGTCTTGATCCTGGAGATAAGGCCAGCAACAGTCAACATGCGAGATGTCTGCAGGGATTTCATGCCACCCGTGTTGCCGAAGGGGAGCGAGNGTGTGGGATGCATGGGAAGAAAGGGGAGCTGTTTCCAATTCTGGGCCTCTTAAAACTTGTCCTTCCTGGAATGAGGAGAAAAATATGGTCTTGATCCTGGAGATAAGGCCAGCAACAGTCAACATGCGAGATGTCTGCAGGGATTTCGTGCCACCCGTGTTGCCGAAGGGGAGCGAGGCTGTCGCTAACACGACCTGCGCAGATCAATCGGCGGCTCAGACGCTGGGATGGGTGCTCGGGGCGGCATCTGCTCCCCTCCAGGGTTGCAGTGAAAGGGTGATGGGTTGGCAACCTCGTTCAAGAAGCAGAGGAATTTGATCATGGGGGAGGCGGCCTGAAGGTGTCTTTCAGTGGGGAGTGTTCTGTGCTGCCAAGAGGTGCCAAGCTCCTCTGGCAATGCTAGAGCTCGCTCTCAGAGCCTCTGCCCATAAATCGAACAAGCACTGATCAGAGCAAGCATGATGACTGTTTCTTTCCTCCTTCTTCCAAGACTGGAGCATCTTCAGAAACTGTCTCCAGGCTGCAGGCTGAGAGAACTTGAGAAGACACTCCAGACATCCTAGGGACAGGGGCTCTGATGCTCCTCCCAGGCAGCAGCCCATCATGCCGCCGAGGGAGCGGACCGCTTGCTGTCCTGGCCTTACCCAACACGGAGACACTTCTACAGAGTCCGACTGCAGCTCCGGGTGCTCTCCTGCTCTGGCACAACCACACCCTAAAGTGTTGGGAACACGCAGTTGTTTCTCCATCCACAGCTCTGCCAACCTGTTCAAGGCTGTGTGATAGGCTGAGAAATGTGGTTTTCCTTGATCTTCCTCTATCAGAAAACCACAGGATCAGAGAACAACGTTGTTTGGGAGAAACACGTGAAGTCTTTCGTCCAGTCGTGCTCAGAGCACAGCTAACTCCAAAGCCTCAGGGCCTTGTCCACGAGCAACCTGACCCGGCTCCTGTGCCAGGGCTGCACAGCATGTTTTTTCTTGTGTTCGGTGGCACCATCCTTGCTCGCAGCTTCTACTTGTTGCCCATTTTCCCTTTATTGTTCACCTCTGAGCAGAGTCTGGCTCTGCCTGCTCCACAGCTCCCCTTTAGGCAGAGGAAGTTGCAATCAGATCCCCCTCTCCACCTCTCTTCTCCAGGCTGAACAACCCCAGCTCCCTCAGCCTCTTCTCGTACATCTTCCCTCCAGATGTTGGCTACGCTCTTGCTAACACAGCACACCAGTTGGCTTTCATCGCTGGAAAAGAGCACTGCTGATTCATGGTCAACTTGTTCACCCAGTCCCCACGTCCTTTTCTGCAGAGCTAATGCACACAGGCTGCTTGGTCCACAGCCTGTCCTGGCACATCCAGGCGCAGGACACCGTATTTGCCTCTGCTGAACTCCATGAGGTTCGTATTGTCCCATCCATCCAGCTTGTCAACAAGACAGAGGGACATCAAGGTCCCTCCGACCGGCTTTATCTGAACCTCAATGATTGCTTCCTTCCAGTGCGCTTTCCTGAACAAAGAGCTGCCGGACTATTCCCGGGATCATTGCTGCTGCTGCCGTTTTTGCAGACCAATACATTTGCCTCACTCCAGACTTCTGGAAAGCAGTAGCTTTAATGTTAAATTGCCTGCTTCAGTTGACAGAGCAGCTGCTACATTCTTCGTCTCCCTGAGCACTCTCAGCTCTACCATGTGGATCTGGTGTTTTCGTTTTTTAATGTAGCATTTTGTTCCAGCACTTTTTCCTCTTTTGGCTCGGGACTAAGATATGCGTCCGCTTTGCAAACACCTGTGAGAGGTTAAGAACGCATTTCTCCCGGCTCGTAGAATGGACCACGGAAGCACTCTTTATCTGCTTGAGTGCAAAGTCACCCAAGTTGAACTGTCGAAAGGAAACGGTTGGGTTTCCAGATGCCCCCGCTGCCCTGAACCAAATCTGAGGGTGTTCACATGTCCTATGCTACTACTGAAACCACCGACACGATCTTCCAGTGGAACGAGGAAGGAGGCAGAGGCAGGTTTCACCTAGCTCTGGTTATTATTTCATTTCAGTCCTGGCAAATGTTCAACACTCCCTCTCAAGTTAAATCATTCCTCCTGTCCCAGGACCCTGGAGATGCTGGGATCAGACCCTCTTGTGGGTCTAGCCGATGCCTCTGCTCTAAGGAGGCATCTCAGGCTTACACCAGCTCCAGGAGGTTTGTGGTCTCCTTTTGGAAATACTGAGGTCTCCCCTGGACTACTGGTGCCTGTCCCTGCTCCTCTAGTCCCTGGGTTGGGGACTTCAGTCAAAGTCAAGATGTTTCTGGATTTCCCCTGGTACCTTTTTCTCGCTTCACCTGCTCATGGTTTCACAGCCTCTTCCCCCCTGACAGACTTGGATTCTTGTTCCTGCCCTCTTTCTTCACTCAAACTTTGTGAGCCCTCAGTGGCTTGTACAGATGCTGAAGCAGCCTCTACACTCGGCTGAAGGACTTTAATTTAATTCCTTTTGTGCTTAGGGCGTTTTTATCAGCTTCCTGATTCTCTTGAAAATTCCCCGTCTCCAGCTCGGAATGATCCTTCTCATTTTTCCCATGAATGTTCTCCACAGAACATTGACACTGTGTTGGAGTCTCTGTTACTGGCAGCTCAGTTTTCGTTGCTATAGCACTTTGTCTCTTGTTACTTGAATGTCATTCCTTGAACAAATGCCCTATAGTTAAGAATCAGCACTTGGATGGACTTCCCTTGGTTTCTGTAGGTGCTGGATGGGGAATGATGTCCCAGCCGCTGCCAGGCGTTCGGGTATTTAATGCCTCGTCAGAGTGGGAAGAGGCAAGCACCCAAGCGTCTTGGAGACCCTCACTCATGTGGGGAGCACATCATGGGGTTGAACGCTGCCTCTTCATGCAATAGTAAGTCCCGCGAGCGCGTGGATCTGCAGGGTCAAGGCATCACCTCTACACTGACGTGGTGTGAACTCCTAAAACAGTGTTCTCTTGCCTTGGAGCTCTATCTCAAGGATATTTCTGAATTCGTCTCCAACAGCTCTGCCCCACCCCAAAGACGCCGGCGCAAAGTCTTCCCAACCTCTGCCTCACCCACCGCACCAGGGACTGGGCTTCCTTCTGCGATGCCCATCAGCAACCACCTCTCTGCAGCTGGGCATGATCCTGGGGTGAGAGAGTCTCTCCAAGTTTGTGAGCTCACTTCCCCTCTCCTGAAAATGCAATCCACCAACCAACAAGTATGGGCACAGCACAAAGAAAAGCGGGGAGCGGCTCCAGGGCAACCTGCGAGGTGTGAGCTCTCATGGAGCTGGTAGGTGGGCAGAGACATGCACAGCCGCTCCTAGACCACTGGCCCAAGAGCCCTTTTCCAACTGGGTGACCTATGCAACAGCACAGTGCTTACCTCCCCTTCGCAGAAATGCTCGGGGCTCTTTTCCACATCCTTGTGCAATATATATTGATTTAACCCTCAGCTGGCACTGGGCAACCCGTTCTTGCTGAGCACTCTCGGAAGGTGCCCAGCTATGATCCAGTGCCCTTGAAGATCACCTTTAAAGACATCAAGCACCACACTTAAGACCTGTCTTCCCTTCTGGTTTCCTCGCTCCCTGAGGAGGTCTTGTCCGGCTGATGAACAAGCTGGTCCCTCATTGAGAGCCAGGCATGGGCTAAGCACAGCACTTCCAAATCATGAAGCTGATGTTGAGCTATCTGACAGCTAGCGAGGATGAGAAAAATGTTTGAAAAGAGGAAAACATATTTATTCCGATGCTTACATAACACAGAAACAGCTGAACGGATTTTGTTCAAACCATCCCCAAATAATTCTTCGGTTTTTTGGGCTGAGATCAAGCATGAACAAATTCAATCCAAAAGGATATTTTTTGAGCGATGTATAAACAACTGAAAATAGGGGTTTCGGCTGGAATGTGTGTCTCAGCCGTAACTCGAGTGTTGCAAGAGCAGTTCGTGTGTGCTTCTCCGGGGAGTGCGGTTTGGCGGCGACGTGCGGGATTTAGCTCTCCAGTCTCGTATCCTCCCCTATTGGAGAGGGCTCCTTTACTCTAAACTTAGAAGTATCTTATGGGATCTGTTCCACTCATGATGGGGCCTCACTGGCAAGCAGCTCCAGCGTGTAATTGTCCCGTCTGGTAGAAATGTTCCCTATGTTTGACTTCAGACTGGCCCCTGCTCCATGCCAGCACGTTGCTGCGATGCTGTCTGCAGCCGCCCCCATCATCAGCACCCGGCCGCATCCTCGCTGCTCTCCTTTTTTGCACGCTGACTTCACATGTCCCTTCATCCTCTCCCCTCATCAGCCAGCATCCAGGTCCTTGCTCGTCCCACTCCCAGAGCCTTTGCTCCTCTGCGGTGATGCTGAGGCAAGCGGATGGGCCATGTTAGAGTGGCAAGAGTCTCCCAGGGTGGGTGGGCTGCCTGATTTCTTGGAGCCAGCCTGCTGGCCTCCTGCCCCCAGCACTGGTGAGGGAAGGGGCTGTTGGTGTCATGAACAGGGCTAATGCGGGATAGAGAAGGTCCCAAGCTGCAGTCCCCTCCTAAATGGCCACCAGCTCATGGTTGGCCACCAGCTAGCCCTTCCCAAGTCCTTCTTCATCTCACGGCACTCTCGGGAGCCAAACGGCTTCACCAACTCCTCTGCCAGGTTAATCCATCCCTGCAGACCCATGAAGGTCCGGGGCAGGGCCAGCTCCGGCGGTCACCAGTGCCCCAGACAGACGGCCAGGTGCTGGGGCAACATGCCACAAGCCCTGTCCTCTGCTCTGACCAAGCAGGTTCCTCTGCCCCTTCCCCACAACAAGTGCAGAACAGTCCCGGCCACAATATTTTGCCTGGCATGGACGTGCTGTAGACGAATGCGCTTGTTATTTCTGTCTGCTCATCCTGACTTTGTAACGGTGACTAATGCTTTTTCTGGCTGGGAGAAGGTTTAGGGGCATGTTAGCGAAGTGACTGCAAGGAAACATGCAGCTCCTCTGATCCCCCATCACTGGCAACACCGCTTGTCCCATTTATCCAGGCAGGAGTGGTCTCATTGCTGAGATCCACAGAAGCTGCATGCTGGGGGCCAGCCGGGCACACGGCACCCCCCGAGCTGGCAGCCGGTCGCGATGTGGGGCAGCGTGCCCTCAGCAGCGTGTCTGGGCAAACACTTTATTCCTGCGTCTGGAATCTTTCCGATGCATCCAAAGAGACCTAACATGATCTCAGTCCAACACGGAGCCCACAGGCTGAACACGAGGCACACACAATTCATGTTTCCAAGGAGAAACTCGAGGACCGGCATTGGAAAAAGCTGCAAAGCTCACGGAGCCACCTCCCAGCCCCGTGGAGGCAGCAAACCCCGGCACAAGGTGGGGACGTGAGGAGGAGAGGGAGCCAAGAGGCAGCACGACCGAGCAACCCCACGCCGTGTCCTCCTGGGTTGCTGCCCCGAGCCGTGAGCTCTCAGCCGAGCTCGCGTTGGAAATGAGCGGTGCATCTGAGGCGAGGAGAAAAGGCTGAACCCAGCAGAGAGGGTCTGGCGGAGGGGCTCTCCAGATGTCCATAGGTGTCCTGTCATGAGCAGGCATCCCATCACTGTGGAGAGATCAGATTTTATCTCCCGTTTCCTTCTGCAAGCAACTTTTTTTTGCTTCCAAGCCTTGTACCCATTCCCATTCAGAACTTTTCCTGAAACAGTGACAAATAAACATAACTTTTTTCACTCAGGAGACTGCCCAGCACTGCAGGACACGGTGAATTCAGATGAAATCTGGGAAATGGGGTTCACTGTCCCCTTGGTCCATGGTGTGTCCTCTGCTCCGAGGTGATGTGGAGGAGGTGGAGTGCTGGGGTGCCTCGGTGGGGTCGAGGACTGCCCGCTTTCGAACCAAGGCTGCTCCAGTGAGCAGAGAGACGTGGTCCTCCCGCATGGAGGGCAAGACAGATTTGTCCCATGTTTGCAAGGGTACGTCTGCAGGCAAATGCCATGGTACAAGTGGTTTTGGACCCCTCATCCACAGCCTGAAGCTTTTCCCAGCCCCTGCTGGCTGGAGGACCCTCAACCGTTGCTGCAAGAGCTGGATCGGGAAGAGCCAGCAAGAGCAGATGTTTCTGTATCGTTTGCCAGGATCCTAAAGTCTGGCCAAGGGTCTGAGAGCGACAGAGGCACAGTTGTCCTCGGGCTACAAACAGTCAGAAGGTGATGCTGCCAACCACAGCCGTCCAAGTGCTGCCAGCGAAACCATCTCTCCGGTGGTCATCCAAGCACGCCGGTGGCCAACTCACAGCCTGGTTTGGCCGGTTCCTGCCTCCTATGCGTCTGAGGTTGCTGTGCTGTCGGTGTGGCCTCCCCTGGCTCCGGCTCGCTGCTTCCATTCCCAGCTCCTTCTCCGCAGAGGCCCGCGCTGAACAAAGCCCTTGGCTCAGGGGCCTCTTCGGGCCATCAAGAGGTGCGCTCCAGGACGTAAAGACACGGAGGTCAGGATCCACACTGCTGCCTGATTTCCAGGGGGTTTGTCCAGGAAAGCGGCAGCCCTGTGCATGTCACCATCCGGCACAAGCTGGGGGTCCTGCAGCCCCATGCAGCCCCCCTCATCCAGCCCAACTCGTGCTGGTTTGCGCACCCCTGACCCGAAGCCTGTGGGTGGCGAGGTCCATCCCTGCTGCTGGAGACGACCCCGAGCCCATCCCCGCCGGCTTCCTCTCCTGGGACCTCTCTTCTCCGTCTCGTCTCCAGCACAGCACATCACCTTGGAGCCAGCACCCAGCGGGGCTGTTAGCGCCTCTTTCCTCCCTGAAAAGCGGTCTTGTGACTGGCTAGCTTCTCCTGATCTGCAGCATCCCTCCCGTACCACCCTTCCCGGGGTCCCCCGCTGCGAGGACCTCGGAGGCAGCTGCAACGAGATCAAGCACATCCCTCCTGGTACGCTCTCAAACGAGCCCCGCGGTGCTCTCCACTGTCATGCAAGGCCTTCACACCCACAAAAAATGGTTTGAGTTATTCCCCACTGTCTCTCCTCCGGTTCCCTTTTGGCACCTCCAGATTTATTCCTCCCGTTGCAGAAGTGTTTGGGATTCCTCTTATCTCTGAACACGGACTGCATTCGTACGCAGGGGATGTCATTTGATTACATCCGACCCAAACTTTAATCCCTCTGTATAAAGTCTCTGTTGTGCTCAGTCTGCACTGTTTGCCTATGTTAGGATCTTTTCTGAATTTCATTAGAGGAAAGACTTGCTTAAATAATTTGGGAAACAATTTGGAAATACTTGTGCTTATAACGGCAGTGAGTTCAGTGCGCTGTCAGTCGTGGATTTATATCGCCTTTGTTTGTGAACATCCAGATGGTATTCTCTGACTATTAAAATGCTTTTCATGATGTTCACAATGATTATTCACTTAGAAATTCCCACAGGAAGCTGAGAACCCAGGATTTGTCAGNCAGTGAGTTCAGTGCGCTGTCAGTCGTGGATTTATATCGCCTTTGTTTGTGAACATCCAGATGGTATTCTCTGACTATTAAAATGCTTTTCATGATGTTCACAATGATTATTCACTTAGAAATTCCCACAGGAAGCTGAGAACCCACGATTTGTCAGTCTCCTGCCCGAAGAGCCTCAGCCAGTCCGATGACGGGCTGAAGCCGCCCCAGCCCTCCAGGTGACACGACTCCTCTCGCGCGGTGGGGACCGCGCTGTGCACCTCGCAGAGCTGGTGCTGGGGAGCATCCCCTGGCAGCAGGCACCCGTCAGGCATTTCAGAGAAGAGCCGAGCAGGTCAGGCACTCGGCTCCCCCACGAGTCCATCCAGACACGTCCCCCGGGAGCCCCAGCCAGCCCCGTTGCGAGCCTGGCCGCTGCGGCAGCTCCGAATGGGAGCTGGCTTTTCGGAAAGCCTGGCCCTGGCTGTGGTGCCGAGTGCCGGGAAAGCTGGCGGTGAGCTCCTCTGAAATCTGGCTCTTGACACTTAATGACTTTCTCTCATACGACGTGCTCTGTTATTTAACTAGGAATAAAAGTCGGATGTTGATTGCCAGACTCCCTCTCCATCCTTCGCTGTTTCTGAAGCTGCTCTGCATCAGCGTCCCTCCCACGTTCTGCTGCTTTCGCCATTGCTCATGATTTTACACAAGTGCAGCGATCGGCTCCTCGGGCAGTTTCTGTGCTCCTCCGATGCCTGTCCCTGGCCTTGCTGAGCCGCACTGGGATGGCTCGCCCACCGCCTGCGAGGTTTGCTCTCCGGCAGCCTGCCCGCTCTCTGAGTCAGGAGGAGGACAGCTCGATGCCACCCAGACCTGTCCGGGAAGCACAGAAGATGCCACGTTGTGCGACAGCCCCGTTCCCCGTCCTTAGCAGAGGCACGAGGAGCTGGTAGGTTCCCTGATTGCTCCCACCAGAGCAGGGTTTGCTCCTGCGGATGAGACACCCCTGCTCGTCCACACCGGGGGCCAAGCACCTGCTGTGTCCCTGTGCTGTCAACGCGGCCTGGCCTCAGAGAAGCAGGCGGTCCCGGTGCCGTGCCATCGGTGGCTGACACCTCAGGACTCACTTACCATGTCCAAACCCAGGGAGCAGGGAGGCTTTGGCCCTGCTGCCTCTCTGCAGGACGCAGGAGAGGTGGGGGCTTTTTCCAGGGTTATTCAGGTGCACCTCTGCCTCCTCTCCCGCCCTCTCCCCTTGCCTTCCCTCAGCTTCTCTCCCCGCCTGGGCTCAGGAGGGCTGAACTTCCGCCAGCGCTGGAAAGCGGCTTCACCGCCACGGAGACAGCGTTTCCTCCTCTCCAAAGCTCTATAAAGTCGGCCGCGAGCCCAGCGCTCAACTCCCAGACTGGCCGTTTCTGTCCAAGACCCATGCATCCTCAGGCGCGGAGGTGTCCTGCGCGTAGCCTCGCTGCCCTTCATCTCCTTCCAAGCATCCCTGGCCCATCCAGCCAGCCCACCAGACTGCCCTTCCTTCCTCCTGGGGGGAGAGCGAACAGCCCAGCAACCGCGCATTTGCGAAGCAAGGCCTCGGACGCCTCGTTTTTCTGCCGGCTCGACGGGGCTGGGAATTGGCTCCAGGTGTTTTTGCTTGGGTCTCGCGTGCAAAACGGGTGCTGCGGAGGGAGAGGCTGTCTGCTGGGCTCAGCCTCGGCCACCAGCCCGCAAAACATCGCACTTCATCAGCTCGCCGGGGAGCGCGGCACGGTGGGGGGCGTCGGGGGAGTGCCTCCCCACTTCACACATTCCGGTCAGGGTCAACTCAGTGGAGGGAGGAGCAGGGACCGCCGTCCTAGGAACAGCAGCCACGTGGGGAAAATGGTTTTCAGCCCCAAACGCGTGTCTGAAACGAGAACGGGTCCCGTGGTGGGCTGGCTGCGCAGCAGGCGCGCTTTGCCACGCTAAGGCACGCACACGCATGGGCGTCATGCGCATGCACGAGCATCCTCGCATTGCTAAACACATGCCCCGTTATACAAACAGAGTGCGTCCGGCCAAGGAACTCAGCACCACCGGCCCCGGCGTGCCAGAATGAACACACACATCGCCGAGTGCACCTCATTTACAAAACACCACCAGACACACACTCTAAACACAAACCACATGTTGGCCGGCGCGCACGCCCTCCCCACGCAGACCATCACAACAACGCCCGCCGCCAGAGACGCGCGTCGACACATGTGCGCGCACACCCCGCCAGGCACGTGCTGCCCGACGCGCTCCCCGCGAACACACGCTGTGTCCCAGCGAGCCCCGCCGCCCCTGGAAGCGCGCACACCTTCGGCCAGCCCCACGCTGGTGGTGGATCTGCCCTCTGCGTGGGGACGTCTCCCATCCTGCCCGGCTCACCCATGTTGGCGATGCCAAAGGCTGTGGTGGGGAGGTGCCCTCAGGGGGTCCTGAGGGTCTCCTACTCCCTGGTGTGGCTGGCGTGGCAGAGATCACCCATGTCTGGGGTGAGGGACACCTGCTCCAACAGCCTCCAGGCATCACGGTGCCCTGCCCTGCTCTGCTGCCCACGCCAGGAGTGACAACAGGAGTGACGGACATCTCTGAAGAAGCAGCAGGAGCCTGAGGACCACTAGAAGCTCTCAACAGAGGAGGAAACCCCCAGTCCCTCTGGTGTGGATGCAGAGGATCTGACTCAGCAGTGGGAGGTCGGGAGCAGGTCTACACTCTCCCCCAGAGGACACCCTGGCACCAAGAGCTGGGGCTTGTCTTGCTGTGTACAGGGCATCATGTCCTCCCCACACCCAACGTACGTCAAGGTTGGCTCTCACGTGCCGCTGGGCATCACCTCAGCTCTCTTGGGCCATGNAGAAGCTCTCAACAGAGGAGGAAACCCCCAGTCCCTCTGGTGTGGATGCAGAGGATCTGACTCAGCAGTGGGAGGTCGGGAGCAGGTCTACACTCTCCCCCAGAGGACACCCTGGCACCAAGAGCTGGGGCTTGTCTTGCTGAGTACAGGGCATCATGTCCTCCCCACACCCAACGTACCTCAAGGTTGGCTCTCACGTGCCACTGGGCATCACCTCAGCTCTCTTGGGCCATGTGCACACCCACCCCCCAAGCCCGACATCGGGGCTCCTCAGGCTTTGGTCCGTGCAGCCCTCCACTGCCAGAAGGGCTGATGGGGCTGCTTGGCTCACGAGGCACACACGCCGTGCTCCTCTCGTGTCCGTTTAGGGCTCCTCGGGCAGCCCAGCACGGGTAGGTTTCTCCTGAGGTTCATCAGACCCCAGGTGGAGAGTCTGGATGGGGGCTGAGGCGGCACAGCCACACCTACAGCATCCCTAGCCAGGGCTGTGCCTTTGAAGAGTTTTTTCCTTCAGAAACACAGCCAGGAGGAAAAGCGAGAAAGCTGCCGCACGAGAGTTGGTCAGAAACATTTAGACAAGACATTTCTCCATTGGAATGTGCTGGCTCATAGCGATGTTTTGTGGAGACGGTTTGATTGCAGTCAAACTCTGCCAAGAAACTGCCAGACCTGCTGCCTGGCAATCCTCCGCCTCCCCCTGCTCCTGAGCAGCTGCCTGGGGCACGGGCAGCAACCCAAGAGCCTAGAGAGTCTGCAAGCCCCAGGTCTCCACTCACCGCTCCATGAGAAGCTCAGCTCCCATGGCTGGCCTGAGCTTTGGCTGGAGGACAGAGCAGCAAGAGGAGTAGCATGAAGTCAGCGTTCCCAGGAATTCCCTGGGCCTGGCCGTCAGGGCAGCCGGCTTCGGATCCAAGCCCCCCGCCCCCAAAAAAGAATCTGTCGACGGGAGAAGCTCCGTGTCTTGGGTTCGTTCTACATCCAAACAAAACCAAATCTCCAAATGTCGGAATTTTGGGGGAAACTGGACTTGCTGCTCTCCCCGGACCCAGGCGCCACAAGCACTGTGTTGGTACCAGGCTCCAGGACCTCCAGCATCTCCAGGAGCTCCAGTCCCTGGGGAGAAGTGTAGGGACCTGACAGCAGAAAGCCGCCCCCTGTACCAGTCTGCTGCGGGAATGACAGTCGTCCCCAGGTGGGCTCGGAGACAAAGTCTGAGTGAAAGGTGGGGAAAAGCCGTGCTAAGCATCAGTTGTGTGCATGAATCCTTTTGACGCGAAGAGGTGAAGTATATACGTTGTTGTGGCAATGAAACAGGGGCTGGATCCCCTACCAAAAGTACGTTGCAGCACGGGAGGAAGATTTCTCTGCTTGTGGTAGAAAGGCAGNTTGTGTGCATGAATCCTTTTGACGCGAAGAGGTGAAGTATATACGTTGTTGTGGCAATGAAACAGGGGCTGGATCCCCTACCAAAAGTACGTTGCAGCACGGGAGGAAGATTTCTCTGCTTGTGGTAGAAGGGCAGAGATCATGCATTTTGTGGCCAAGATTTGGGGTGTTTATTCCTGTGGCCAAGATGCGATACTGAGTCTGGGAAGGATCCCGCGTGGGGACAAGCAAAATAGGTGGGGGTTCTCCATCTTCGGAGGCTTTCAAGCCTCAGGCAGACAAAGCCACAGCCACCACGACCAAGTGTTGGGAACGGTCCTGCCGTGAGACAGAGACTGGACTGGAGCCCTCCAGACCCTGCTCCCACAAAACCTTGGGGGTTTCTGAGAGGTCCCCCCCCAAGGGGATGCTCTGGGAGGCTAGACCTTTCCTGCCTGGAGACGCAGGTGCTCTGCATGCAGGCTGAGGACCACGTTTCACGCCGCTGTTTCTCCACCGCCCCACAGCTGCCAGCCTGACGCTGGCCACGGTCAGCCACAGACGAGGCAAAGAGACCGTGCTTTGTGAGACGTAGCGTGGACGGCTGGCAGCCTAGCAGCCGCGGTGCAGTTATGGGTGAGGGATCACCTCCAGCGAGCACAAGGGCCCTGCGATGTAATCCTAGAGGCAGCAGTTGTGTCAACGCAGTGCGCTGTTGTGGGACAGGTAATTCAATACGGCCCTGGATTTTGATTAGAGACTAAACAATATAAAAGCCACATGGCATACGTGAAATGTAATTGAATGCTGGCTGGCTGTCAGCTCTCAGAAGCAGCTGAGATGAGGCCCCATCACTTGCGAGTGAGTTCCTGCAGTCCCAGTCCTCCACTGTTTAACATGAAGACAACGTGATTAATGTTGTAAGTGATTAATGGATGAAAAACATGATTAATATTGTCTGCAGACGGCACGGGCTGCGGTGAGAGGGAGCAGTGACTATGCCCGGTGAGAAGCAGCGTGTTTCTGGCTGCGTGTGAAGCCACGCCGGNAAGTGATTAATGGATGAAAAACATGATTAATATTGTCTGCAGACGGCACGGGCTGCGGTGAGAGGGAGCAGTGACTATGCCCGGTGAGAAGCAGCATGTTTCTGGCTGTGTGTGAAGCCACGCCGGCAGGAGCAGAGCATGGACCAGGGGCTCTGGCCCCACGTCTGCAGATCGAGGGTCTTGACCCCCATTCCCACGGGTGAGGGGGTCCCTCCGAGGAAGCAGCTTGGGGGTCTGGCAGGTAATTAGTGATCACGCTGCCTAAAGCAGTGACACAGGGGAGCTGGAGCAGAAGTGGGAAGGATGTGAGTGTCCTGGTGTGCCCGCACCGAGGGCTGCACTCAGCTTGCATGCATCACAGGGGAGGCTGCCTGGATGAAAAGTCAGCAAAGAGCCACAAAAATTATTCTAGAGAAGAAAGCAGACAGTATCAGGAGCCACTGTGCTGCAGGGGACACTTTATGATGTCCGCAAAGACGCTGTGATGGGCGGTATTGGGGGGGCTCCACGTCTTTTCTCCCAGAGTGGTGTTTGCAATCCTTTAAGAGACTGATTGCGTTAAGCAGCCGCTCTTGAAGAGGACAAAACGGTGTCCCCAGGCAGTGACAGGGAGGCAAGGCCCCAGGTACAGCAGGGTGGGCAGGAGCCGGTGTCCCGGCAGGGAGCTGGGAAGGGACAGCTCGTCACCGTCCGCTGTCGGGGCTGCAACCCTCACGATGCAAAGTGGGCAGAAGTCACGGGAAACCGCGTGTCTTTGGAAGGACCAGCAGGACAAGGCTTCAGAGAGCAGTGACTGTCGTGTGAAATGCTACGGCTTTTCACCCAACAGTGCTGCAAGGGCTGGAAGCAGGGAACCCCTCTTGAGAGCACTGGGTGGGTCTCAGCGCCCTGCGAGTAGTCCCAGAAAGGGAACTGGCCCAGCACCGAGCTCCAGGGAGCGCCCCGCAGCTCTCCTTGGAGCAGAGAGCCCTGCGGAGCAGTGGCCACATGCCAGCGCCCCATGGCCAGGGGGGCACCCGAGCTGTCACGCTTCGCTTCCCGGGGAGCAAACGGGACCACCTGAGGTCCACCCGTCTCCGGCAGTGACCGTCCCNCCAGCACCGAGCTCCAGGGAGCGCCCTGCAGCTCTCCTTGGAGCAGAGAGCCCTGCGGAGCAGTGGCCACATGCCAGCGCCCCATGGCCAGGGGGGCACCCGAGCTGTCACGCTTCGCTTCCCGGGGAGCAAACGGGACCACCTGAGGTCCACCCGTCTCCGGCAGCGACCGTCCCCCGGGAGGTGGCGGGGGGATTAGCGGCAAATACCAGTAGTGAGCAACCGCCGGGTCACGGTGGTGTGGATCAGCGGGGCTTTACCAGCTGCCCCTCGGCGGTTATCATGACTCAGTGGCACTCTTTAATAAATAAATATTTTTCCCTGCAGAAGTGGCGAGCCTGGAGGTGGATGGCTCCCTCTCCCCGGGCACCGCCGGGAGCTGCAGGGAGCGATCATGGCGCTAGGCCCCGCGGCTCCCAGGGGATGGCCGGGCGGCCGGGGAAGCAGACGTGCGTGTGCGGGGAGGAATGTTCGCTCCGGGCAGGTCCAGCCCCTGTGCTATTTCTGATCCCAAGGGGCCCTGAGGGAGGGCTGTTTATCAGGGATAGACTGTACCAGATTGACTTGGCATCTTTAAAAAAAAAAACAAAGCTCGTTTTGGGGTTGGGTTTTTTTTTTAGAGAAGAGATAATTACAAGGAAGGCTGGAGGAGAAGCAGGGTGACACGGGATCATTTGGGCTATAAGGGAGAGGACAGGTTTTGCTGGCGGGCCGGACACAGCAACTAGCAAAGCTCTTCACAACGCATTTTTGGGGCCAGGTCATCAGCATCCCTGAAGAACAAGAGGCAGAGCAAGGAATACGGTGGGTCAGGAGGCTTCAGGAGAGCGGCGAATGGGTGACATTGAGAATTGGAGCAAGAGAAAACAAGCACGGTGTGATGCTGCGAGAAGGTTTTGCGCTACGAGCCGTCCACGGGAGCTGTGCTGTGAGAGGTGACTTTGTCTGGCGGAAGCCCCCGAGGCAAAGACAGGCTGCAGATGCCAGCACTGTGACATGGCTGTGTCGAGAGGATCAAAGGGTCAAAAGGATCCTGGGGTCACTGAGGCTGGGGTCCTGGGATCACGGAGATGGGATCCTGCGGGATGGGATCTGCCACCTCTATGCTGCTGCTTGTCCAGCACATGGTGGACGCCACGGTGGAGCTGTGCACAGGCCTCCACGCAGTTCCCCGAGGTCCCGGAGGCTGGCCACGGTCTCACGGCTATCTCCTGTCCAGCCACATGCTCGACTGGTTACTGATGCTGGTGCAATCTGGACCACTGGGATGGAAGCACTGCATGGCCTCAGCTCGCTGGAGGGACCCAGTGGCTGGGGTTTCATCACAACTCCCAAGGAAACAAGACCTTGGCCACTGCCAAGGGATGTCTCAGATGGGGAGTAGGCACCTTTCAAGTGTTCATGTGGGACTGGAGGTGTCTCAAGACCATGGGATGGGCTCCTTGAGGATACACACTGGGCATCCCAAGCACGTGGTAGGGCCGAGACCAGCCGGACTGCTCCCAAGTCATGGGGAGACTAAAACAGAAGGAGACATCTGCCTTTATCTCGCTCAGAAGGGAGGTTGTGAGAACCCGCCTTGCTGCTGGGAGCCCAAGAGGGTGCAGGGTATGAGAAGGAGCTACAGGGCTATGAGCTAAGGGGCATTATCAGCCACAGGATGTCCTGGCTGGCAGGTACCCGAGCCTGCGCCTGGGATGGTCTCCCAGCCAGGGAACGGGGCCAGCAGAGGCACAGGGCTGGGGATGACGGCGGTTCTCGGCCACACGTGTGCCAGGGCAAAGCCTGGGCTAGAGGTCGGTTTCCTTTGGGAGCAGAGCTTGTGGCGGAGATCGTGGCACTGGCTGTGCGCACACCCCTTGCCCATGGGAGCAAGCAGGGAGAGCAGCCGTCCCTGGCTGGGCAGCCCACGGCGGGGCAAGAGCTGGCACGGGGCGACTCCTTTCAGGAAAGCTCACCCGCGCTGCTCTCCAGGGCTCGCTCTCTGGCACCGGGAGCCAACTTCCAGGAACTCCTGGCTGCCTGGGAAAGCCTCGGCCGCCTGCACGTCTCCATCCTTTTAAGGAGCTTGTCCTCCACAGATGAACTCCTCCTGCCTTCTCCGAGCATCCTGGACAGCGCGGTGCAGGCACGGCCAGCTGCGCTCCAGCACGCCGTGCACTGCCGAGCAGGCAGCCCCTACCATGGGGACTGGCTGCCGGCACTGCCAGGCACAGGCAGGATGAGCCGGGGACCCTGTAGCACCTGGGCTTCAGAGGCAGCGAAGGGGACTGCTGGGTGGGAAAGAGCCTGGGCAGGGATTTGGAGGCTCTCTGGACCTGAGCACACGCAGAAGGTGTTGAGGCGCATCACCGTGACACCTCCACTGAGCACCGCAGCGCACATAGGTGGAGCATTCGGCCACTGGATCAGGGCTGCATGTCTACGCAGGGGCAAAGGCACTGGGCAGCATAGCAGGAGGGCATCCGTGGCTGTGCGTTGGCACACACACACACAGGTGAACGTGCTGCTGCACCTCCTTCTCTGCACCCGCCCGTGCGCGTGGACGTGGTCCCGTTGGTGCGTGTTTGTCTGAGCGCTCCCATGCACAGCCCCGGTTTGTATCTGTGTCCTGAGACATGTGCATGACTCGTACCTGCGCTAACACGCATGGCCCCCATCTTCTTGCGTCTGTGTTCACGTGTGCGCGCAGCCCTGCCGTGACCAGGTGTGTGCAAGCAGGTATGTGTGTGCAGACGTACACTTGTGGCTCGGCCGTCGCTGCGTGAAAACAGTGCACACAGGTTTGTGGGAGCCCCGCAGTGAGCACGGGGCGCTCGCTCGCTGCGTGCGCATGTGCCCTGCAGCGTGCACACCCAGCTGCCCGCCGTGTCTGAACCCTCCGGCAGGTGGGGGGGTCTGGGCAGGGGGCTGCACGTGGGGCAGGGGAGGGCAGAGCTCCACCGTGCCGGTCCCTGCGTGTGGCGTCATCCCCTGCCAGCTCTCCCGGCAGCTGTCACTTCCAGAAGAAATCTCAGGGTTTGCTGAGGGACACGGCTTCCTCCAATTGTCCCCCAAGCAGCGGTGCTGGGCTGGGCACAGGGCTGTGATTAGCCCACGGCCTTGGCAGCGGGGGCACCAGGGCCAGCACCGTGCTAGGTGGGGCAGCCGAGATAAGGGGCTCAGACGCAAATAACAGCAAAGCCAAGGCTGCCAGGGCACCGGGACGGGAGATTTCAAGACATGCACCTTCCAGAGGGACACCTTGTCCTCACAGGGAGGTCACGGCCAGGGAAGATCCTCCCCAAGCCCTGGTGATGTTGGTGACGCAGGGACACCTTGCTGCAGTGTCCCGTGTCCTGCTGGTGCCGTAGGCTGCAAAGCAGGGTTGGAAGGCGGCAGAGGATGGTGGAGCAGAGAAGCAAGGAGAAGCCATTGCCTCTGGCCTCTGCCTCCCAGCTTGTGGCACAGACGTAGACCCCAGGGCTTGGCCACCTCTCCCAGCTCCTTGCAGCAAGTGACCTGGAGTAATCTGATATTGGAGCAAGAGCTTTGCAGCTGGGTGGGAGCATCCCGTGCCAAGGGAGCTGCCTGGGGCTTGCAACAGGCGCTGTGCCTGGGTGAGAGGCTCAGCCCCCGGCAGGCGACGTGGGACCGCTCCGAGCGCAGCAGGGGCTGGGTGGCTCGGTGCCATCCCAGGGGGAGCGAGGACGCTGGG
>VZSC01018026.1:6629-30973 GCA_013398225.1 Steatornis caripensis | reverse complement strand
CTCCCCTCCCACCCCATCCCATCCCATCCCATCCCATCCCATCCCATCCCATCCCATCCCATCCCATCCCTTCTTGGCTCTGCTTCCTCTGACCACTGCCCATCCCATCCCACCTGGTAGCTGCTGCTGGACAATTTCTCATCCAGAAACAACTCCTGATACTCCGGGTGCCTCCTGGGCAGTCAGAGCTTCCTGCACAGCCCTTGATAGCATTTTGGCCAGCCAAGGGTTCCTGGGAACGCAGAAAGCCTAGAAAGACCCATCCTCTTCCAGGCAGTTGTGTCTCCAAGGCTGCTGTTCCCAAGGTCCCCTCATGCAGCTAACAGCCTCCTCATCCCATTGCCCAACGCTGCTGCCCCAAAACCACCAAAAGCTGGGTGGTTGAGAGGGTCAAGGTCATGGTTCTGCCTGTTGCGTGTCTGCAGGGTGGATGAACAGCCCTGATGCAAAGGAAAGGGCAGGAGGCTTCAGGCATGAGCTGCAGGGTTACCTGAGGAAGGAGAAGAGCTTCGGGAAGGAGAAGGAAAGCCCAGGGTGTCCGCAGTGTGGGCACAGGACTGTTTGGCCTCCAACACATTGGCACACACCTGTCCTGGCACTGCTCTTTGGGGCTCACAGTGTGCCAAGCCCATCGATGCGGTTTGGAGGTGCCCCTGGGGCACAAGCCAAGAGGAAGAGATGCTGGGTCTGTGCAAGGTGTCCCCTGCCCCCAGGGAAGCCCGTGCCAGGCTGGCTTTGCCCTCCCGTGAATCTGCAAGGGGGAACAAGCACTGGCGGTGCCCAGGCGGTGCCAGCCGGACCCCCGTGCTGGGACAGCCCCCGCAGCGCTGCCACAGCACCGCAGCAAGCACAGGGATTGCGCCGGTGCTTTATCACGCCTCTGGGAGAAGCTGTTTGGAGGCATTTCCCATGTCACCTGAGCATGGCCGTGCACTGCCCAGATGCCTGGACCCCCTCGTGCCCAGGGCATCCATTGCCCGTGGGCTTGCGCGCTGTCGAAGAAGCCGGGGTGGATAGGTTGCATGCTGAGCAGCCAGGAGCCAGCGGTGCCTGGGCAGAGCAGGCAGGTGAGCTGCGGGCAGCCTGCCCCATCCTCTGTCCTGGTTCGACCTGGCGGAGTGCCCAGGCGGGCAACGGGGGGAAGGCTGCAGGAACTTGATAAAAGGAGCAGAGGGTGGGGACGCAGGGCTGGCTCCCGGCTGCCCAACGAGAGCCGTGGTCACAGCCAGGATCCCAGGTTCGGCAGCAGCTGAGGGGTGCTGAGGGGTGCAAGGAGCCTGGCCTCGGGGCTTCGAAGCACCACGGGGTGAAGGGTGGGAATAGGCACAAGCCTGTCTGGCCCTGGCAGGGAAGGACCGTGGTGTCCTTACCAAGCAGGGAAGGAGTGCCTGCAGCCTGGACTGCCTCAGATGCTCCTGCCTTACTCGCGGAGCCAGGGCAGCACTAGCGCTCGGGTCCCCTGAGCAGCCTGTGCACGAGGGACATGAAGGTACCGGAGCAGAGGAGCCGTGTTCTGCTTGGGCACCACCTGCACATTTGTTCCGTCCTCCCTCCCTGCTCACAGGACCCCTGTGTTCTGGAGATGCAAGGGGCTTCGACTGGAGCTCAGCGCTCCCTGGGCTGTCCAGCACACCAAGGCTTCCTCCTGGGCTCCTCTGGACATGCCCCCAAGACCGTCCCCACTCTGGCGCCGTGCTGCCCATGGCCAACTAGTCCACCGATAGTCGGGTATGCTCAGCCCCTCACTCCACAGGCAAAGGGATGGCCTGGCACCACCGCAGTGGTGCTGTGTGCCTCAGTTTCCCCCACCACCCTAGACACGGGCAGATGGGACACCAGGGTTTGAACATGGCTTGTGTGGCCCAAGGAGAGAAGGGCTTGGGGGGGATGGAGGTCTGAGACCCACAGGGCACTGCAGTGAGACCGCAGCCAAGGTGGAAACCTGCTGGCACTTGCCCCAGGGGCTTCCTGGCAGGATGACACTGGCTGGTGCCGAAGCCGTGGGTCGGGGAGCTGGGGAGCAGCGCAGAGGGCAGCCCCGTGCTGCTGCCGTGCCCTGCCTGGCCCTGGCAGCTGGGGTCCTGTCCCTCTGCTCTCCATGCTCCCATCCGCTTGTCGGACCATGGTCTGGTTTGCTCCTCCTGCCATGTCCCAGCATCTTGCATTTCCCTGTAGCACATCTCAGAGGGATGCCCTCCCCACGGCGTCCTGGGGGTCCAGCCCCTACAGCCAGACAAGGGCTGCTCGGGCCACCGCTGCCTGCCAGGACATGCCTGCTGCTGCGCTGCATCGCCTCTCGTCTCCGCTGCAGCAACCAAAACAGCCGGCGCTCTCGAAGCCTGCCCAGCCCCAGCTCCTCCTGTGACCCAGACAGGCCCTGCTGCGAGGGAACAGGGGGTCAAGGGCCACACAAACATCTGGAGAGAGGTGCGGCCCATCCCGCGTCCACGCAGAGGGGCTCCCCGCAGACAGGCAGCGCTTGGGGGTCAGAGGGGTGCCCAGGGGCTGTGCCCCCAGTCCCCTGCCATGTCGGTGGTGGGGCATGCTGGCAGCATCCCTCAGACACAGCTGGTCTGAGGACTCCCAGCAGCAGCACACATCTGGCTCGCTGGCTGCCGGCACATCTGGAGCCGCTCCAGCAGGTCCAGGCAGCTGCCCACAGAGCGCACTGCGGCGAGGGCAAGGCTGCGTGTTGCCGCTCTGCCAGGAGGCAGGCCAGGCTTGGGGCAGCGGGGGTCCCACTGCACCCCACTAGAGCCACACCCCGGCATGCTGCGGTCCCCACCCACCCCCCAGCGCCATCCCCGAAGGATCTCATCCCTTGCCCCAGCACAGGGATGGCACACGACGGCTGGGCTGCAGGCACCGNGCCTCAGTTTCCCCCACCACCCTAGACACGGGCAGATGGGACACCAGGGTTTGAACATGGCTTGTGTGGCCCAAGGAGAGAAGGGCTTGGGGGGGATGGAGGTCTGAGACCCACAGGGCACTGCAGTGAGACCGCAGCCAAGGTGGAAACCTGCTGGCACTTGCCCCAGGGGCTTCCTGGCAGGATGACACTGGCTGGTGCCGAAGCCGTGGGTCGGGGAGCTGGGGAGCAGCGCAGAGGGCAGCCCCGTGCTGCTGCCGTGCCCTGCCTGGCCCTGGCAGCTGGGGTCCTGTCCCTCTGCTCTCCATGCTCCCATCCGCTTGTCGGACCATGGTCTGGTTTGCTCCTCCTGCCATGTCCCAGCATCTTGCATTTCCCTGTAGCACATCTCAGAGGGATGCCCTCCCCACGGCGTCCTGGGGGTCCAGCCCCTACAGCCAGACAAGGGCTGCTCGGGCCACCGCTGCCTGCCAGGACATGCCTGCTGCTGCGCTGCATCGCCTCTCGTCTCCGCTGCAGCAACCAAAACAGCCGGCGCTCTCGAAGCCTGCCCAGCCCCAGCTCCTCCTGTGACCCAGACAGGCCCTGCTGCGAGGGAACAGGGGGTCAAGGGCCACACAAACATCTGGAGAGAGGTGCGGCCCATCCCGCGTCCACGCAGAGGGGCTCCCCGCAGACAGGCAGCGCTTGGGGGTCAGAGGGGTGCCCAGGGGCTGTGCCCCCAGTCCCCTGCCATGTCGGTGGTGGGGCATGCTGGCAGCATCCCTCAGACACAGCTGGTCTGAGGACTCCCAGCAGCAGCACACATCTGGCTCGCTGGCTGCCGGCACATCTGGAGCCGCTCCGGCAGGTCCAGGCAGCTGCCCACAGAGCGCACTGCGGCGAGGGCAAGGCTGCGTGTTGCCGCTCTGCCAGGAGGCAGGCCAGGCTTGGGGCAGCGGGGGTCCCACTGCACCCCACTAGAGCCACACCCCGGCATGCTGCGGTCCCCACCCACCCCCCAGCGCCATCCCCGAAGGATCTCATCCCTTGCCCCAGCACAGGGATGGCACACGACGGCTGGGCTGCAGGCACCGACTGAGAAGCAGAGCTGGGGCACGGTGCTGTACAGCTGCCGTGCCAGCACCACCTCGCTGCCCGTGGTTGTCTCCAGGAGGGATGGACAGGCTCGATGGACAGGAAGAAAGGACAGGAGCAGGCTGTGGAGGGAGGACGGCAGCAAGGCATCGGTATGGCTGCTTGGGGAGGAGCAGCCGAGCTGCCCCTTGTCTTTTGGGGGCTGGGTGTTAGTATCAGCCGTCCCTACGGACCTTGGGGCCCTCCTCACATGCCACCTGTGTCCTTTGCCTGGGATTCCTGTGTGTTCCCAAGCGAGGAGCCAGGAAGATCTCAGGAATGTTTTGGAGCTTCTCCTGGAGGTGGTCACCCTGTGGTGAGGGGGCACGTGGGTAAGCACAAGGAAAACATGTCCCAGACTGAATCCTGCCTAACAACTCCACCAGAGCCCCAGCACAGCCCTCCTACCACACCATCCTCTTTAGGCAACCCGCCTCTCGCCCTGGCCAAGACCCCCAGCCAGTCGGAGTCCTTCCATCGGAGCTTCCACCAGAGCGTGATGCAGCCCCCCACACCGGATGATACCTGGGCGCCCTCCCGGGGGCTGGAGGCTGGTGCTGTCAGCTCTTGTTGTCAGTGCCACGAGCACCACTTCTGCATGAAACAGGCAAAGGTGCCAATGACACTGAAACGGGGCACAGATCCGGCGGTTAAATCCATCCCCTCTCCTGGCCCGGCTGCCGAGCAAGCCCAGATCAGCCTGTTCTGCCTCTTGAGAGGATGAGCCAAGCGCCCGCCGTGCCCCCGTGCATTCCCCTACCAGGCACCACCAAGCGCTGGCCCAGAGGAGAGCTCAGCACAGCCGGTACACCAGCACCCTGCTCCCCACCGCCAGTGCTCGGCTGTGGTGAACACAGGAGAGCAGAGTATGGCCACCTGAAAAGTCTCTCCAAGGCATGGCTGTCTGCTTTAGAGGAAAGAGGTTCGATCCACGCGGCTTCTCCATGCCAGTTTGTCCAGTTTCTACCAACCTACCGGCCCGGGGAGGCTCTTGCCTGTGCACGTGGTGGAGTTTGTGCTGCCTGCTGCGGCAGCTGGACCGCCTCCAGAGCATCTGCTGAGCATTAGCCTTCCTCCAGCCAGGGAGCACCCACTGCTGCCCACCACCAAGCTGGCAAGGGAAGGGGAGAGAGGGAGCGGTGTCCTAGTGCCGGAGTGGAAAACATCATTAATGAACCATCAGTAGCTCATCAGAGGACAGCAAGGCTATTCTCAATTAGTTCAGATCTAGATTAAGCAAGAGAGGTGAGTAACAGCATGGGCTGGACCCGTATAAAGTTATTGGCTTGGATAGACTAAAAAATAAACTAAAAAAAAAGAAGGAAAAAGAAGAAATACCATATTCAGGTCTGGTTTGTTTATTCAGAAATAGAGAAAATTAAAACATAAGTACTAGGACAAAATATGCCAGCTCTAAATTCTGCCTGAGATGATGATTTTATTAACAAAGAATCTGGATCTCAAGTTATGTCTCAAAACAACACAAAACCAGATGCAGAGGTCAGTACTCTTATGCCTAATAACAATGCTTTCAGTGACATTCTTAAGGAAGAGATGGACTCATCGGTATTGCAAGAGACTTTTCAAACAAATTTGGACAGCCAAAAAGACAGCAAGATTTCGCTCTTAGAATCTGCAGTTTAAGTTGAGACAGAGCATAATGAAAGCTCTGTTCCAAATGCAATCCCATGACATCACTAAGACTCAACAATTAACATCAGCTGCTTCCCAAGTAGTTTGAACAATGGAGATAAAGTCATAACTCATCAGCTCAAGTCATCCCATAAGAAAAATCAGCGGTACCCTGAAAAAAAGGGGGGCTTGAAGCCTCAACTTAAAGACATTCCCAAAGGGAATAACAGCAAAACTAGTAGGAAAGAAAAAGTATGTGGAAGAACACACGTTCGCAATAGAACTGTAAGACAAATGTCAAGAAAATAAAATTCCTGCAGCAAAATCCAGTCCTGCGGACCAAACACTCCGCTACCAACCAAAGAAAAGACATCTCGAAGGTCAGCAGGAGCAGATCCTGGGTTCCCAGGTTTGGAAGAGACTACCCAGCTCCAGAGAACAATTTGGTCATGACAACAGCGTTGTCCGCATTAAAAATGCTTGAGAAGACATTCAAAAAACAAAGCCTAAAGGTTGTCACAGTAGTGGTTAAGAGATCCTGTAACAAAAACGAGCACCAGGGGGCACTGGGACCAGATGCCATGTGCTATCTCTCTTAATTTTCTTTGTTGCACTCGTTTGTGTGTAAAACTTCCCAAGCAGTCCTGTGACGGGGGCTGCAAAGTGACACAAAGGGAGGTGAGCGCTAACGACGAAGAACAAAGGTTTGGACAGCGAAGCGTCCGGCTAGCTAGGTGTCTCCCAACTATTTGAAAAGTTAGGAACGCTCGGTGAGAGCTCTGACCGCTTTGGCAGACACAGGTACCTCCCATGGGCACAAAAATGAAGACAGATGAACGGGGCGCTGGGCCGATCAACTGCCCATCGAGCGCGATGGCTCTGCCTGGATGCAGCACGAGTGTCTCCTCCAGCTGCACTCCTATGGATGTGAGAGGCACTGCAAGTGCCGTCAGCGGTGTCATAGCTTGCTTTCAGCAAGCCAGTTCTCTAATCCAAAGCTGCAGTGTAGACATGGCTCATGTCTGGCAGAGAATCTCCCAAGAGGACTTCTTGGCTTTGCTTGCTGCTGTCTGTCCCGGAGGAAAAGTTGATGGGTCTCCACCACAAAAAAATGCCACTATCAGTCCCTGCTCGTTACTGGCATTTAAGATCCCATAGCAATATGCCAGCATTGGAGAAGACAGGAATACTTTTTGCCGTTTGGAATAGACAAATACGGTACTGCAACCATTATAAAGGCTCCCATGGGACTGGGAACAGAGTCTCCAACAGCATGGGGAACCCTCTCTTATCTTCAAAGAAAGCTACAAATACATTTGGCATTTCAGAGTGTGTTTATCAGCAACACTGATGGTAACAAGAAGCTTATTTAACTCTTGAAAGACAAAGAGTGAAAAAACCTGTTTCGGGCACGTCGTACTTACAGACGTGTCTTACGGTCTCGGTGTGGGAAGATGAATGGCTGAGATGGTTGGAAGGGATGACCACGAAATAAGCCACTTAAGAAAATAAGCCACTTTAAATAAGCCTTAAAAATAAGCCACTTTANGATGGTAACAAGAAGCTTATTTAACTCTTGAAAGACAAAGAGTGAAAAAACCTGTTTCGGGCACGTTGTACTTACAGACGTGTCTTACGGTCTCGGTGTGGGAAGATGAATGGCTGAGATGGTTGGAAGGGATGACCACGAAATAAGCCATCATGACCTGAGGGCAAACGCTTGCAGCACGTTTGCACCTAAGCAGAAGGTAAAGCACNCCCTCTCTTATCTTCAAAGAAAGCTACAAATACATTTGGCATTTCAGAGTGTGTTTATCAGCAACACTGATGGTAACAAGAAGCTTATTTAACTCTTGAAAGACAAAGAGTGAAAAAACCTGTTTCGGGCACGTCGTACTTACAGACGTGTCTTACGGTCTCGGTGTGGGAAGATGAATGGCTGAGATGGTTGGAAGGGATGACCACGAAATAAGCCACTTAAGAAAATAAGCCACTTTAAATAAGCCTTAAAAATAAGCCACTTTAAGAAAAGCACTTAAGTCTTTGTGTTTAAGGACTCTCAGAGAAGGCACAAGGCTGATCTCACCTGAGTGGATAGTAGAACAGTAAAAGAAGAGGGAACTGAAGGATGTGGAGGTGAAGGCTCCCGTCTGCACTCATTGAGCTGCTGGGAGCAGAGCCGCTCGCACCCTGCGTGGTCCCCTCTGTGCGCTGCTGCAGACGCTGCTTGAGCCCACTGGCCCCCCAAAAGCTGCAGCGCCAGCAGATCATCCTCTCCTGGCTCCTGCTCAGCGTCGTTTCAGGGTGGCCACAGGAAAGCACGCGTAGTGCAACCACAGGGCAGGCTCCTTTCCCTGCTGGGTCACGCTCCTAATTGTGGGTTTGGTCTGTGGTTTGAGTTTCCCCTCTCGTCCTGGGCCCTGCAGACCGGAGCTTCCAGCAGCGCGCTGGAGTGAGGAGGGTCCAGCCCCCAGGAAACCCTGACCCGGCTCTTGCTGCCCACGGACCCCCAGAGGAGTGACTGCGCGTTCCTAGAGAAAACCAGATCACCACGGAGGCTTGGTCCCTGTCTGGTGGCCTGGCCTGAGCGGCTCAAGCACAGAGGTGAACACTGTGGTTAGCAAATATTGTGGCTTCTCCTGTGGTGCTGCAGCTTGGCCATAAGGGAAGAGCTCGTCCAGCTGGGGACATGGTCTCTCAGCACTAGGTCCAGTTCTATGGATTCGCTGCTCTCCTACTTCCAGCCCGCATGCCAGGGGCTTGGCTCTGACCGTGCCCTGTCTAACAGGAATAGAAAGCCTCCTCCCACCTTAAAAATACCCACATTTTGCCTGGAGAGGAAAAGAGAGCACAGAAAATGAGATGGATACTGATGCAGCTGCTTGATTGCCTGGAGGCAACCAGGCGGCTGATGAGCATCACCGAGCCGGAGCCAGCAGCAGGGCAGTGTCGCTGTGCTCATGGTCTTGCAGATGCACCGAATTTACGGCCATGGGGCCATAAATATGACTTGAACATCAAAGGCCTGACAATGTTGCCCCGTGGCTGTCAAGATCAGGAGCTACGTCTTGGCTTAAGACCTCCTGCCAGAAAGGCAGCCAGTCTGCATGTGACGATACTGAGGAGAATTCAAGCCCTGCCCTCTGCAATTAGTTCCAGTCATGGTCAATGTTGAAATACGTTCTAATCCACATTTGAGCAGGTCTAGCTTTAACTCTCAGCCTTTGGTTCTCGTATTAATTTCAGCGCTAAATAAAAGAGCTCCTGTGTACTTGCTTCGAGTTTTGGTTTTGCAAGGAAGCGCGCCTTCTGCGACCCCGTGTCTGTTTCTCATACCTTCCCAACGTGTGAAGCAAACTCAGGCAAACTCGGCAGACAGGCCGAGGCCTTAGGAGTAGCTTTTAAGGATGTTTTAAAATCAGGCAAACGTGTGGGAGGAGTGAAGCTGACTGGTTTCTCTCCCTCCCCATAAAATTCCTCCAGAGAATGCGGGAAAAGCTTTCGTTGGTGTCCACATCTTTAGATGCTCCGGGAGGGGATTCATTACTCAGCCCTCCATTATCTCAGTTAAAATACTGACCCACCGGGAGACATCCCCTTGGAAACCTCGTGCATGCAACAGGACATCCACCCCACGAGCTCCTTATCACTGGTCACGAACCATCCTGCTTCTCCCATCCAGCCCAGCAGTCCAAGCTCCGGCTGCTGGCTCCTGCCGCTCGGTGCGTGGTCCCTTGAGCTTTGCTATCTCAGGACGCACTCGCACTCCGGGGATGAGCGGAGACCTTGGAGACAGGCTCTCTGCCTGCACAGCGCTCGGATGCTCCCCCCCCCTCCAAATCTGTGCACACATCACCGACTTTGCAAAGGGGATTTTCCAGGATAAACAGTCGAGATGAACTCATGGAAATCTGTGCCTTGTTAACCCTCATTAAGAGCCACTGGCAGGAGCCCGTGGACTCAGAGTCCCAGCGGGGAGCGGCCCGGGTCAGGTTTTTAGGGAGAGCTGGTGGGCACAAGGGGCTGCGCAGGTGACCGTGGCGGTGGGGCTGGTGGGGCTGGACGTCCTGTTCTCCAGTCTCTCAGCCCATTTAACATCACCTCAGAGAATGAGGTCATTGTAGCGGCCAGACAGTCTGGGAAAACACTTTCACAGCTCCAGGAGGATTTCCTTTTTCCTCTTTTCAATTGTTCCTCTGTGCTGCCTCCCTCCGCTCCCCCCTCCCCAGCCATGTCCTCAGGCCTCCTTTACACTTGGGCAGAGGCAGGCTCCTGGATGCTGCGCTCACATTATTCCTTCGGGGAGGCAAGAGAGGCAGCCGCAGCCTGCAGAAGGGCCGCGTGGGTGCTGGGGGAGACCCTGGTTGCCGCAGTGGATTCTGCTCTGCCTGTGCCGTTGCACGGCCGTGGGAAGGAGGTGGCTGCAGAGCTGCTCCTGGCTGCCTCTGGTCAGCCCCAACAAGCACGTCCCTTCCCTGGGAGTGATGGGGAGCGATAGGGCCAGGAGCTCTGTCCTTATCCTCGTCTTGTTCACCTACTAAGGACAGCGATGTCTGCTCAGCGTGACAGGCAGGAGGACCTCTATATTTTGTCACCAAGAATGTGGAAGTCCTCGAAGATGGAAGTCTTCGGAGTAGATATTTATCCAAAAACATGTCTTCACCAGCATTTGCCAGGATTGCAATGAGACTCACTTTGCTTCCTTGCTGCAGCTCTCAGATCTAGAGATCCGAGCAAGTCTGGCCATGTCTCTCCAGGTCCATCCATGTGTCCCTCTGAAGCCGCTCCTACGGGGCCCCTCCAGAAATCCTGTGACCACAGCTGCCATTGCCCTCCAGGACCATGCTCAGCCACCCAGCTCTCTGCACTTGGTAGTGCTCCCCCTGCTCTGACATCCCTACCAGCCCCAGAGCACACGGCTGCATAGCCTTGCGTCCTCCCTGGTTCACCAGAGACACCTCGGAGTCACTCTCCTTTTTGACAGTGGCCACCACACCCTCCATCCACACGGTGACAGGTGTGCATGTGCAGGATGGGTCCCTACCCCGTGCAGGTGATGGGTGATGCAGGAGCAATGTGCAAGGGAAGTCCCCTGTGGGTTGGGAGCTGAACCGGGGCGTGGGGAGGACGGAGGGAGGGACAAGGCGTGAGAGAAGGACTGGGTTGCACTGGCCAAGCTCTTGTGCAATACAGCGAGGCTGCCCTGGAGGTCCCAAGGAAGACTCCCTCTGCCCCAGTAGGCCAGGACTGGGCACTTGTAAAGGATCTTCCTGACCCCTGCACCCCTGTAATGCCGTTACTGTAAAGGTACGGGCATCTGCTTTGTCCATCCAGATGTCACGTCCTGCCTGCAAAGCACTCGAGGCTTCTCCAAGTGAGGCAACCTCAACTGTGGGGGATGTTGTGAGGCAGCTCCCAGGCAGGCAGGGCCGTCAGCACCTGCACAGGGGGTCCCTGCCTGCGCNACCCCTGTAATGCCGTTACTGTAAAGGTACGGGCATCTGCTTTGTCCATCCAGATGTCACGTCCTGCCTGCAAAGCACTCGAGGCTTCTCCAAGTGAGGCAACCTCAACTGTGGGGGATGCTGTGAGGCAGCTCCCAGGCAGGCAGGGCCATCAGCACCTGCACGGGCGTCCCTGCCTGCGTTGAGGTGGACCCTGTTCCCCTCCCAAACCCCACTGGTGAGCTCAGCCACTGCCCGCAGGAGCCCCCGCAGCCAGCCTCGGTGATTTGAACCCACCCATGCCCAGAGGTGCAGAGCTCAGGGACTGCACTGGGTGCTGGCTTCAGCTATGTCACCTACAGTTTTCCTAAAACATTTGTGCACATGGCTGTCTCGCCCCTTTTATCACAACCCAGCAGGACCCGAGGATTTAGCAGCTGTCTCTGCATCAGTTTGTTCCAAATTTCCTTGGCCCTGTATTTACCCAATGTGTACAACCATAAGCTTTCTTGGGAAGCAGATGGCGATTGGGAGGCACTAACATCAGTTTGGTAAAGGGCTGGCTCAGATACAGCAAGGTTTAACCATGCTGGAGTAGGGATCACTGGTTCACTGTCCACAGAAACACCCTCCAAGTGCTCCCCAGTATCCCCATCACCCCTGCTCATCACACTGCAGACCTACATCCACCCCACTGCTTGTGGACATCCTGAGGCCGTACACTGAAGGGCAGTAGGAGCATGTGGGCAGCAGCTATCGCTGAATCACGTGGCCTTCATTCAGCGGCATCACTCTCTCAACTGCTGATGAAACCATCATCTTGTTCTGAACTCCTTGGCTTCGCATCCCCAGGACCCCGGTCCCTGAGCTGCTCAGGTGCTGCATGGTCACTGCGGTACCCGAAGATCCAAGCAAAGGAAGAAGTGGGGCATGACACAGGACGCACCGGGCATGGAGCGGCTGGTCTGGGGCGTGTGAAGGACAGTGTTTGGAGAGCTCATGTGCCCGTGGCTTTCCGAGGGATCGGACTCTCGCTTTGGGGCTCCTCTTCATTCAGGCTTTGAAGGGGAACGTCCAGCATGGCCAAGACACCAAGTAAGGGAACCCTCAGAACTTGGTGTCCTGGCACTCACCCATGGGCAGAGACATTTCTGACAGTCCTTGGCCAGGCGGGCCTCGGAGGAGACACGTGTCTGCAGAAGAGATCGCGTCCCACAGCCACCATCCGATGCTCCACAAAGCATCCAGGGAAAGGAGATCTGCAAATTCAATTTTCCAAAGGAGCTGCCAGACATGTCCATGGCTCACCACGGCCCCGGGCTTTTGCACTCACAAGCCGCTGCTGACTTATCCTTTCTGCACCGCAACGTTTACTTCCATCAGCGCCCACCATCTCTCCCGGCCTCGGAAAGTGCTCCCATGTGCAGCATCACTCTCTCCTCAAGCTTGCCTCCTGCCCTCCGCTCAGAGCAAGAATTCCAGCGAGAGTTTGCCAGGCTGCCATTAGACATGACCTCAGGCCAGTGTGCAACACGTTCCAGAGGTGCCTGTTTTCCTCTGGGGGGAAGCCACAGAACGGCTCAGATAGATACAGGGATACACAAACCCGTCTGATGTGTTCAAAGAATTACTGAGCATCTGCAAGGAGAGGGAAACAAAAACAAACACGCGGATAAAAGGATTCCTGGAACATGACAAAGAGGAAAGAAAAGGAGACAGGGATGAATAAGGCCACCCAGACAGGTCCCAGGCTTTTCTGGGAGCCCACCGTCTCCTTGAGGAGGGGTACCTCAGCATCTGCTCTGTGGCCAGGCCGTCACCGCCTGCCTGTGCCCTCTGCCCCTCCTCTCTGAAACATGCAGCCACAAAATCCATTTGGTGCAACCTCAGCAGTGAAGTCCCTGTCCTTTCTGCAACGCAGGGACGTTGCTCCTTAACTCGCCGACCTCTGCCCTGACCGCTTGAAGCAGCTAGTGGTTCTGCAGCTATTAAATGTGCCTCCTGCCCTTTTTGCGTCCTCCTCAAGAAACCCTCCTTTGCTTTCTTTGCATGAAACATGCAGCCCAGGGCAGACTTTTCTTACTGTCCTTGGCACCAGTCACATCAGACGCATCCACCCATCTTCTAGAGCTCGCTCCATTGACATCAAGAGGTCTCCCAGATATCGTTCCACAGCTGCTTTTCCCTGCACCAATATCAAGCATGTGGTTTCGTCCATACAAAAAAAACCCAAAATTAGGGCAACCTGTGGTCTTCTAGTATAGCCAGAGGAGCCACAGCTCTAGCTGTACCCAAGGAGCCTGCTGCAAGTTGCTGAGAGCAATTCACATCCCTCAGGAGGTGTTCAGAACTGGTCTACAAACTCCACGCTGCAGTGCTGAGTTCCCAGGCAGGGATGACACTCCAGTTCCCGTGCTGCAGAAACTCCCACGGTCCCCAGCAAGACCCAGGGATGGGGCTGCAGATCTCTAGGAAAGCCATCTTCAGCAGCCTGAAGCCCTGCTCGCCCTGGTGGACCTCCCATCTGCAGCTCTGCCTTTCCCCACAGAGCCCAAACGCCGCTGAGGCAGAGCTGGGCCTACTTGGTGGGTCACCTACTCCCAGGTGTCCTTAGGCCCGGGATCTGAAGTCGCTGCAGTGCTTTGAAGCTCAGAGCCGCTTGTTCAGGGCTGTGACCCGCAGCGAGAGGTGTCTGGCTCACAAGAAAGGGGTGAGGGGGGGATTACCTGTCTTGGGGTACCTGAGCTCCCCACGCGCAGACAGCAGCGCTGAGCCAGGCGCTGACCATGGGGACAAAACAGGTCTGCACCGCCCACAGCCGACGGTGCCTTCGCGGAGAGCAGCAGCGCATGGGCGCAGCTCGTCCACCCGCGACGCACGGGCCTCTGCCGCATTAAGGACACTATTTCAGAGCGCTGTCCGTGTCTTAGTGACACCAAAAGTGGGAGGTGAAAAGGGGAGGTGAACCAGCAGCAAGCTGTTTGCTATATCGGGACTGGTTTTCACCCTGCACTGTCTCAATGTGTGATCGGACAAGGAGGTGCAGGAGGGACGGATGGGAAGCGGCAGGGAAACAGATGTCTCCAGGCAAGGGAGGGATACAGACCCTTTTAGTGGCTTTGGACAGACTTTGCTGGCTCATAAAACCAATCCGAATGGGCTTAAGAGAGCTGTCAGTTTGGGCCCAGTGCTGCCTGAGAGACCCCATGGGAGACTGGATCACAGGACCAGCACAGTGAGAGACAGGATGCGACCGGCACCAGTGTGACATTGCCTGGTCCCGAGGTGCTGGAGGCTATGGGGGATGTGGAGAGCTCAGAGGCACGTGGGCAGCTCTCCACTGTCCTGTGTGCGAGCCCAGGGCTAACATGAGGTCCATGCCCACATTCAGGTCTATGCCCACATCCAGGTCCACGTCCAGGTCCAGGTCCCAGATCCTGGTCCAGGTCCAGGGTCCAGGTCCAGGTCTAGGTCCAGGTCCAGGTTCAGGTCCAGCTATTGCTCAATGCATGGATGAATAACAGGTGCCACTCAAAAGGGAGCACTGGCCAAATCATGTCCTCAGGGACTGGCTAACATGGGGACAGGAGGAGGATCCTGGCAAGGAACCTGTCCCCAGCACTCCTTGCCCACATGTCCTCTCTCCACAGACCTCTCAGGTGTTCCCGTCCTTATCTGCTCACTCCCCACAGGACCCAGCCCCTGCCCCTTGCCTGTCTTCCCACCACGACCATCTCCCCTGATGCTGGACCAATGGGTCCAGCAGCGGCCTGGTCTCCAGGGGATGCTGTGTGGCTGCAAAGCCTTCTTGCAGCTGTTCCGTTGGGTGCTATTTGACTTCCTGAAGGTGAGACCTCCTGGGGTCCTCCCCGGGAGGGATGGGATGGGGAGGAATCATGCCTTGATGTGGTGTGCAATGGCAGTATCAGCCAGCGCCAGCACAAGGCACCCTGAGCACACCAGCTTATGGGCACGGCACCGGCAGAAAGCGGGCCACGGCTGGCACAAGGCACAGACTGAAGCTCAGCGGCTCTTTCTGGGCTGCACAAACATTATTGCTCCCAGGTCCCAGGCTGAGCCCTTGAGTCAGTGAGCACCAAGACCATTAATAGTGCAGTGACAGTGTTTAAATTGGAACTGCCACCGCCACAGACACAATAACTCCTCGTGCCCGAGGAACTGATTAGGAATGGCTCCACGCTGCATTTTCCATCACCCTCGGCGGAGCAAATGAGGGAAGTGGCTGGAGGCGAACGGGTGCAATGTGGCCCTCTGGGGCTATGGTCCACCCTGCCATCACCAGGTCCTTCCCTATAGCTGTGCCCCGTACCCTCTCCCTCGTGTCCGGCCGCTGGAGCCCCTTCTGCAGAGCTTCAGGGCTGCGCTGCGACCTATTGTCAAGTGTTTACTGTCATTGCCGGGGAGACATTAGTTCAGATTATGTCAAAACAAAGTTATTCCAAGCTCAATCCTAGAGAAAAATATTATTGTAAGCACTGATTGGCGAGGGGCGGTGTGTCCACCGCCAGCAATCCCAAAGCCCAGGGGGTGAGGGGAGATAGGATCTTTGTTTTCAAGCCAGGCTCCCAGCCAAGAGCAGCCAAAGCCGAGGTAGAAGGGAGATTTTGTGAGGCAGCCAGAAATTCAGGTCAAAGCTTCATTTTCTCCAGAAAAAAAAAAAAATCCTTTAAACTGTGAAGAGAAAGTCCTGTTCCAGCCCCAGCCTTGGCCAGAGAACATATGTGCCATATTGTCCAGGAATTGAATGTAAGGAATCCAAATATGCCATGTTATCCAAGAATCACATGTAGGAAATCCAGGAGTGACTTGTTATCTAGGAATCACATGCTGGGAAGCCAGACACAGCCTGTTAGACAGGGATTGTACACAAGGAATCCAGATGTGGCACATCAGATGGGGGACGGATGCAAGGAATCCAGATGTGCTGCCTTGCCCCGGGGCTGCATGAAGGGATGAGAAACAGGCAAACACGTGCAGGCTGCACCTAGCCTGAAAGTGCAGGTACCCAGCCGGCTCCAGCCTTGGCTCAGAAATGGATCAAAAGCAAAAATCAGCCTCAAAACCAGGAGCTGTGAGCAGGGCCAGGCCAGGCACAAATTAGTCGCGTGGGGGACCCAGTGACCAGCTTGCAGGAGGGCAGAGAGGAGCTGGCGGCTCCAGAGGTGGAGGCGGCTCTGGATTCAGAGAGCGGCCCTGGGGATGGGGTCAGCGGGTAGAGATGATGGTCCTTTTCACCAGTGGTGGACAACGGCCCCAGGGCCACCAAAGGAGGTCTAGGAGCAAGAGGGGCCTCGAGGGCAGCTGGCGGAGGGAAGGAGATGCACCAAGGAGGAGAGGAGACGATGCAAGGGTATAAATGAGTCTAAAGAGGAGCAAATAAGGACAGCAAAATGCAGGCAAAGTCTCAGGAGAAATTCCCAGACAGTGAGATAGAGTGGGCAGTGGACACCTCTCCCCGGGGCTGGAAGGGGCTGGATGGGAGCTGTGGAGCCGGCTCCCCGGGGGGGACAAGGGGACGGAGCCGAGAGCAGCCCGGCTGGGCAGGGTGCCTGACCGCGGGAGCCACCTGGCCCAAGCCCTGGGGAGCCACACGGGGACGTCTCAGCAGGGTGGTCACCAAGACCACCCCAGGTCCCATCCCAGGCCTAGCAGCACATCAGGGGTAGCGCAGCCCGCTGAGCCAGGGACACGGCTGCTGCTGGAGGCTGCATCCGCACGGGCAAGCCGGCACGGATGCTACCACCACCCCAGCACCCCGGGAGACCTTTTGTGACCCTGGGCCGCGCTGGGGTAAAGGAGACCTTCCCCAGCACGTCGCCTGCGACCACTGCTTGGTTTGGCTGGAGGGAGACGCCTCTGCAGAGCCACAGTCCCACTGCCAGGCCTTCCCGTGCTGCCAGGACATCTGCCCAGGAGCTGGACAGAACTTCAAAGCAGCCAGCATCAGCCCCTGGCAGTTGAGCCTCATCTGGTCCCATCCCCAGGGGAGACCGGGAAAGGGTCCCATTGCCCCAGTGCTGGGACGGTTCGGTGCCAGCCAGCGATCCGGTGCTGTGAGCTTCCCAAAGCAGTGCCCTGCGGCGCTCAGGTGCACTGCTCTGACCACGTCCCCTCCCCTTCAGGATGCGGTTTCTCATCTGCCACTTCTCTCAGCGTCTGTTCTCGTCGCTCCCTCCTGCCCGTTGAACGAGTGCCACATGAATAAAGCACTGGACGGCTGTGGGGACTGGCCAAAGCACGAGCTGTGCGAATGGCACCAGGCAAAATGCCCGGTATTATTCTGGCACTGGAACAGGCTCTTTAGAGACCAGCCAGAGCCCTCCCCTGCCCCAGAGCTCCCGGAGGAAGGGGCACCTGCAGGGTGGAGGTAAGTTGTGCCCCGGCCACAGCAATGCACAGAACCAGTAAAAACGCCCCTCGTTTTTTGAGGTCGGGCTGTAGGAAAGCGACGACGAGGAGGGAGCGGGCAGGCTGGGGACAGCGAGGATGCCCCCAGGCAGACGGGCAACATGGCAGCAAGTATCCGAGCATCTCGGTGGATGCTCTGGGAAAAGAGCTGCACCCAGCACCTGATGCTGCTTATCTGGGTACCCCCTACACCCAGAGTAAAGCCTTTTCCCCCCATTAAAACTGCCCTGTCCCCTCTCAGCAGCCTGTCCTCACCAGAGAGGAAGGGGACGTGAGCATGCACTCGCTCCTGCTCTGGGAATCTCCTCCACGCATGGCCTTGCTGGTCCTATTGGACAGCCCGCAGCGGCGTTCGGTGATGTGACGGTGCTGTGGCCTGTGAGCAGACAGCATGCTTCCCTCTCCTCTGCATCTTGTGGCTTTGCACTACCTGGCCAAGGCACTCTCACCCTCTTCCAGTTCCCAACTCGGGTACCAGAGCTGGCATTCTTGAGCTCATGTGCCTGCACTGCCTCACGCATGAACCACGACAGCAGAGAAGTGACAGCCTGTGTCCCGTCCTCTCATGGACCCAGGTCACAGTAGGTGTCCTCCCAGCCCTGGAAGCTGCAACGTGGTCCCAGATCCTCCAGTTCAACCACAACAGTGTCTCCACGTCTTCCACCCTGGTGCTGCCTGGAGCCCTGAGGTTGACCAGAAACCTTCCTTTAGCAAGAAACTGTGCACACCGCGAGCACACCAGCCAGTTCCCCACAAGGACCATGATGTGGAATGGGATGAACACCATGATTTGATCCTCATCAGCAAAGGTGACCTGGAGAATTTCTCCTACAAGCTGGCCCAAAGCCTGTCTTGCAGGAAGACGTTGTACGGCTGCACCAAAGCTCCAGGCAGCGGTGAATCCCACCTGCATCCACAAATCTCCTCCAGTGCCTGGTGACCCTCAAGGAGTGGGAAACTCCAGGTTATTTCAAGGCTGAATTTGTCTAAATTAGATTTCCAGCCAGCG
This sequence comes from Steatornis caripensis, assembly GCA_013398225.1. Taxonomy (NCBI): domain Eukaryota; kingdom Metazoa; phylum Chordata; class Aves; order Caprimulgiformes; family Steatornithidae; genus Steatornis; species Steatornis caripensis. Next base: position 12,474 of record VZSC01018026.1, on the reverse strand, counting down.
GACCATAGCATGCATTTGTCAACGCTCCCAACAGCCTCCCCCACCAGGAAACATCTTTATGTGTAAGTACCTATAAAAATGATCGTGTCACCTCCCAGGCTTCTCTGAGTGAGTGGGATAAACAGAGCCTCGCATCCTGCAGTTCATTTCCCGGCCCGTGGGACCAGAGGTCCGTGGTGCACTCGCACCACGTCTGGTTGCACGTCCCCCTCCCTGGGCCATCAAGCCCTGGCTCCTGGCAGGTCTCCAAGCCCTCGGTATTGACCTGTCTTTCCAAGACTTGTCCAATGTCAGTGTCAGCATTTCAGGGACTCTTCCAGCAGCTCATTCCAGGCTCGAGGGTGTCAGTTAACCGGCCCCGTCGGTCTGCGGTTGCACAGCCTCCTCTATTACAGACGTTAATTTCTTAAACCCTCCAGGACTGAAAGCGTGTTATGCTTTAACCCAAACGCAGGCTGGAGTCGTCTATTGAATACTTACAGTTTTGCTTGTTACAATTTGACGCCATTTGTTTCGCACAGGGCTGAGACTGGGAGTTGGCTTGGTTTCGTTATCCTAAATGTATATTTTCAAAGACTTTTCACTGCCGTTAGCAAGTGACAGCTCGTTGATTTCTTTGGCATCCCTTTCTACCACCTGCACACTTCAGCCAGCAGCTCTCTGTGTCGCGGCAGCCCTCCCTTTTCCCCACCCTCCATGGAGTACTCCAGCTTCTCCAGCCCATGGGTTGGACCTTGGCTTTCGACACATCCTAGGCTCTTGGCAGGAAGCCTTCTCCGTGCAGGAGGATGTGTCTGCTGCCTGCTCTGCACAAGAGGTGGCAGGACAGCTGGGAGCATCGCACGGTCCAGACGGACTCTGCTTGAAATGCTAACCCTGGGTATTTCGTTGCCGCACCTACAGCCTTCTCCTGGGCTGCAGCAGAGCTGTGTCCAATTTTCAGGGATCTTGAGAAACTGAATTGCACGATTTGGGTGCGCAATAACAAACGATGGGAGTGATGGCCCCGGTGTCTGTCCATGGCCAGCCTGCCAGAGCCCTTCCCAAGGTGGACAAGAGCTTGAGCCACGACTGTCCTTGTCCGATCACATCTCTGACGGGACAGAGCAGCCCAGCCAGGAGGCTGGTTGCTCTTCTGGGTCTAAGGGCAAAAACCCTTTCCGAGGTCTGCACCAGCTGCCGTCATCCCGTGGTCCCAGGCGGTGCCACCAAGGTCTCTTCTCTCGTCCGACGGCCACTCTGCTCGACACCACCAGCCTTTCCATCATCTGACTCTGGCTGCTCAGCACGAGTCACCTCTCTAAAATGCATGGTCAAAACAGAAGAAAGAGGATGAGGAAGAGGAGGAGGCACATTGCCCTCTCTGAGGCAGCGAAAAAGAGTAAACATTTTGGCCTTCGTCCAGGTTCCTTCCCTCTACCCCAGATGCTGGCCAGGCTCCCACCTGGTTCCCACCTGCTGCATCGCTCAGGGCAGAGCGGTCCTCCCCCTCCGGCTGCAGGCCACCACGCTTACACGTCCAAACCGCCTCTGACAGCTTCTTCCCTGGGAGAATTATTTTGGTCTATGAAATCATGGGGTTTGGGGCACTGTTGGGATGTCCTTGAACGAGTCCCAGTTTTTGCTAACACCTCCCACTATGAATTTACAGTCCCAGCCGGTCACGCCAGCGATTGTTTCGCATTTTAGCAAATTGACCTTTCAGATGTCCAAATAAACACTGTGTTCATTGATGTCCAAGGCGAGCGCAGCCACGCCGCTCTTCGGTGCCTACAGTTCCCCTGCGCCCGAGCCCAGCAATTAGCCTGTCGTTAGCAGCGCAGAGCCCGCTCGCTCGTTACTCTGACAGTGTCCAGAGCTTTCCGTAATGACCGTCTCTTATCTGCGATTTTTAGAAACTCTCGAGAAGTTACATTGCTGGCTGCACAAGACATCCGTTAAGCCTCTACCAAGCATCTCCGGGGAAAGAGTTCTTTCCCTCCACAAGCCTTTCCTGTAAGCTGCAATCACGTTTCCCCTAAACGACCCCGTCTCTAATTAAAGCGGCTCGGCTGCCGGCGGGGCCGCATGCGGGATGCCAGAGCGATGGTGCCTGTTCCCCTCCTGCCCCTGGGCTGTGTCAGTGCCTGTCCCCGCAGCCACGATGTGCCCGGGGTCACGGTGTTCAAGGAGCCTTTTTGTCAGCTGTTCCAGTGCTTGAAAAGCCCCTCCTGGCAACAGCGCTTCATTCATTCCTCATCCCGTTTTTCCTTCCCTGCGGGGCAGTGAAACACTTTACCTTTGGGGATGGGTTTTTGTCGTTATTTGCCACAGCCGGCTCTGCAAACACCCTGAGCTCGGACTAGTCCTTTGCCACGTTTTTGGCAGCCCCGGGGACCGGGTCCCTCCCAGCCGCCTTCGTTCCTAAGAACCGGTTTTCGTGCTGTAACTAGCACTGTTTCTGGCAATAGTTTCACTACACTGAGTGCTGCCACTATATTTGTATCATGTGTTGGGCAATAGCATGAGGAGACTTCATGTTTGTAAAACCGGCTGTTTTGGGGACACGTGTGTCGCGATGCTGTGGCTGAGGGCAGCCCAGCAGCAGCTGACGTGGGGTCCTGTGCCCACCAGGCTCCCCCCACTCACACATACGGTCCACAACAAGCTCCCGGGGCCTCCTTGATCTCCCAAGTAGTGGGATCACTTGCAGGAGGAAAGTCGGCAAAGTTTGGATGCAAAGTTTATGCGATCTCCACAGGCGGTTGGGCACTGGGCACACTTTGCTAGGCATTGGAGATGATGTGGGTAGTGCTTGCTTGTTGGTCACACCAAGAACCGCTGCTCCAGGAGGTGCCCATCCAGCGCTGCCTGCTGTCTCCCAGCAGCACGCGTGACTCGTCCATCGGCAGTGGTGTGAACCTGGCTCCAAGCACGTTGCGTGGACCATTCCCTCTCAACGCACCTCCTGTGGTGTCCACATGCCTCCATGGGGATCAGCCAGGGCAGGGATATGGTCACCTCCTCCCCCATCTCCAGCAGGAGGGTCTGCTTCAGGCCAAGCTTTCTGCACCTTGTGGGAGAGGGTCAGATCGCACCAGACCAAAACGGACACTGCTGAAGGGTGTTCCCACAGGCGGAAGGGCAGAGGCCACAGCATCCCTTGGATCTCCTTCCCACCCAGGCAGAGGGGATGGGAAAGGGTCGGGACAGACCCTTTCCTTGAAGATCTGCAGTACGTTGTGCTGTCAGAATCAGGACCCTGGAAGGAATACCCAGGTCCAGAGGACCAGGTGGCGAGGGCTGTCCAAGCTGCTGCTCTCATCAGAGACATCCAGGGGGCTCATCGATCCCGGCAGCTGCAGGGACCCACCTGAGCTCCCTATGGGCGTGGAGCAGCTCTGCACTGGGTGTCCGTGGTACATCTAACACGGAGCAGCCCCTGGGCCACCGCGCAGGGTTTTGGAGGCGCCGGCAGCGTCAGCGCAGGCGTCAGTGACTCATGGAGTGAGAACAGGCAGTTCTGCGGGACCAGGGAGCCCGGGGAGACAACAGTCTGAGATTTATTCCACAAAGCAGCCTGAAAACAAACCCGAGGAATGTTTATTATTTTTCCTATGTGGCAGGGAAATAAAGCACGATTGTCTCTCGCCTGGAAATGCTGGCATCCCTACACACGGCTCCTCCGCTGAGATAGCGTCCGCAGCTGGACACTCCCAGCCTTGAGTCAGGGCTGCCTCTCCATGGTCCGCACCGCAGAGGAAGGGAGATTTATGGAGTGACTGAATCGCTGGGACGGAGCCCACTGGGAAAGGTCATCCTGAGCCGCAGGAGCACCTGCCACGGACATGGCCACTTGGGTTTTCTTTCCCTCTGGCACAGCCCCAAGGCTTAAAGTGATGGCTCTGCACCGAGGAGGGACGCCATCACCCCTGCCCCCAGGGCTGTTACCCCCCTGACCGGGGAATGCACTGGTGGCACGACAGGGCTGGGACCTGGCCGCTACATGGAGATGCTTGTGTCGAGTGCATACCTCGGACGCAGGCTGCACCCTCCCTGGGCATCCTCCCAGCCCACAGCCCCACTCCCTCCCTTCCTGGTCCCCCCACACCCCTTCTGGGTCAAGCAAGGTAACGCTCGGGGCATCACTGGTCAAACAGCACCCACCCGAGCCCAGATCCTCTACGACGAGCAGCCGGCAGTACTGGAGTCGCTGGGCAAGACTTTAGAGGTTCTGCAGACCAGGGCATATCCAGCGGTAGTGCCCAGACACCCCACAGAGAGCACTGGTTCAGCCCAAAACCCAGCTGGTCTCACTCTACAGCACATCCCACCCAGGTGCTCTCTTTTGCTGTGCTAACACTGCTAACCAGGAGAGGCGAGCCTTTGCATCCCTTCCTGGGGTGCCGTTCCCCAAAGCTGCACCTGCTCTAGCCGGAGGTTGGGCTAGATGATCTCCGGAGGTCCCTTCCAACCCCCACCATTCTGGGATCCTCCCTTTCCCAGGATCCGGCATAGCAGCGCTGAGGCTGGTACGAGCGGGGTGTGAGTGGGGATGGAGTCCCCGCTGGGAGAAGGGCCCTGCGAAGGGAAGCCAGCAGCTCGTCAAGATGCTAACGCATCTCAGCGCAGCCTCACCGGGCACCGGGAACACAAAGGACGGGCTGCTCCGAAGGGTGGACAGAAGCCACTAAAAGTTGATGTTGGGAAGATGAGGAACAGACCGGAGTCGTAAAACTCCCAGGTGAGGAGACAGAGAGCCGTCAGCCCTTCAGCAGCGCCATCGCCTTATGGTTTCCAGCGGTGGGAAAGGATGGAGAGAGGAAACACGGCGGGCACCGCCAGCCCATGCACACCGACTGCAGCCGCCCCCAGCTCATGTTTTCCACACGCTGCCGCCCTCTCGACAAGCCGGCCCGCAAGCCAGGTTGCTGCTGGCCAGGTCTTACCCGCGATCGGGTCTTGCAAGTTTTCCCAGCTTTGACCTCAGTCCTGCCGCAGTACACACAGCCTGGGCAGGCTTGGGAGGGCTGGAGCCTGTCCCGCTCCCTGCCCTGTCTCGCAGGGCCCAGCCCTTTACAAATCAAGAATGTTTATTTTAAATCATTTAAAAAAAGAAATAAAAAACCACCACCCTCACATAGAGCTAGGGAAGCCCTGAGACAACAAACGAACATGAGCGTGATACTGAGCTTCAAAAGGGCAGGCAGAACCGGTCTGCGCCTCATAAAATAATGAGTGAGTATTAGGAAAAGATCCTTAAATACCACAGATAAAAAAAGCAAAAGCATCTGGCACAGACCGTTCGCGAAGAACATCTCTTGCCTGACAAACTTAATTGTTTTGTCAGGAAGAATTACTGGACGAGGCCAATTAGAGCTGGGGTTTGGTTCCGTGCCTGGTCTGATGGCCCCAAAGATCAGCACCCACACGCATCTCAGTGTCACAGCAGCGCATGGAGCCATGCCTGGGAACTACTGGGGGGGCACAGAGATGTGTCCTGGTTTACGTGGTCACCAGCTGCCCTAGGAGGGGATGCAGGGCCCGTTCCTGAGCCCCGGGGACCCTGGGACCAGAGGAGCTGGGCTGCCATTGCACAGAGAGATGTGAGAGCAGCGAAGCAAAGCCTTTGAACCCCGGGATCCCACAGCTGATCCATGGGGGACCTTGTCTGAAGGGTCTTGGAAACTGAACTGCGGACAGTGGCCATAAGAGCTGGAGAGGACAGCGAGGAAAGATGAGTTTGCACCGCGATGGGGCGTCAGGACCATCCCCAGGGTGCAGGCTCGCGTCCAGAGGCACCGTGTCCGGGAGCATCGCATCGCGACTGCCTCTGGTAGCTGGGAGAGGACGTGCAGCTCCATCA
>VZSC01018016.1:38276-50545 GCA_013398225.1 Steatornis caripensis | reverse complement strand
CCTCTGCAATGAATATTAAAGGGTCAAATCTGGATGGTGTAGTACCCAAGTATCTTCAAGAATTTAGTTCTAAGTAGCTGTTTAAGACCATACAATAAATTTTTTACAGGATATGACTTCCAATCCCTCCTCCTCTTTTCCCAAACGCTGTGTCCCATCTCTATTGCTATCCTCCACTCAGATATAGTGACATGTTCTAGAAAAAGGATTACAGGGTTAGACTCACAATCAAAAATAGTGCAGTCAATCTGAGCTACCCCTATAAAGATTTATATAGCATGGCCTTGGTATGTTTTTTTCTTTGTTTTATAATTAGTATTCCTTTTTCTGCATTTCAGGTGGATTATCGCCCAAATGAGAGTGTCTTGCATTACCTAAATGTCATGCTAAATGGTTACATTCCTCTCTGATTGGGGTTTTCCAAGATGCCAAGCTCCCCTTGGAAACTAATTGGACTGAAAGAGAAAACTAAACCAGAAACCTGCAGTTACAGATATGTCCTGTCTTTCTTCTGAACAAAGAGATTGGGAATTTAACACTAAATTTTTTTGACCTTTCAAGGCCCAACCAATTGCTACTTCTGATTAGTGATGTAGCAATTTCGAAACAACCCAAATACAGTCTGTGGCCCCAATTATGAAGAATTTACAGTGCACAATTGTGCTATGGTTTCACATCAGCAGAGTGTGTTTCCACTTACCGCTGAAAGAGCAGCTAAATGTCACAGTCTGGTTTTAAATAGATNCAAATACAGTCTGTGGCCCCAATTATGAAGAATTTACAGTGCACAATTGTGCTATGGTTTCACATCAGCAGAGTGTGTTTCCACTTACCGCTGAAAGAGCAGCTAAATGTCACAGTCTGGTTTTAAATAGATTTTCCTGACAGATTAGTCAATTATTTCCACTTACAAGACAGAGTACACTCGTACAAAGTTTAAGTAACAAATCCATCTAAATCAGTCACTATCCCAATATTTTGCAGTAAGGATTAAATGTAAAAGTAGTAGTTACGTTTGATTCAAAATTTCAGATAGCATGTGCATAGTACTCCCTCAATGTGCCATTTCCAGCAGAAATCATTAACACTTCTTTCTTCAAGCCTCCTGCTCTCACAATTATTGAATATCTTTACCTACATTCAGGTTGAAGAGTCTTAACAATCAATTAAGGTTTAATTTTTCTTCTTTTATTTTCCTGCCGAAATCCCTATTAGTAGAAGTTTGAAGTTTTACTCTCTCATCTTGACAACTCAGCTTTTTTAAGCAACATTTTCTGAATCAAATGAGCTTCATCATGCCTGTGGATTTTTGTTTGTAGCTTAGACTGTCTTTCTTATAATGCTGTATGACTTCACCAGTGAAGATGCAGGAATAAAATAACCTAATTCTTACACAGTGTAGATGTATGCTACAAATAAGTTATTCTTTAAGTGTCTAAAAATCAAGGTTAAGTTTCCATGAAAACTACTGTCATTTTCTTAGTAAAGTGTCTTAGGACACACATTCTGAGGTATCTGCAACTATGCAATGTTAATATCCCAATACATGTATATAATGCATCTCATTATATGAAGCTTTTGAGAAGGTAAGGTAATTAATAACGAGCTTGCATAGAAAAAGGAAAACAATTTTATTTAGGAACAATTTTGCATTGTCTGTTTCACCCTTTTACCCTGTACTACTTGGAGTACGGAAAGCAACATTAAATTTTCTTTTGCATTTTCTTTTTCTCTCTGATTCTTCTTACCTGAAGAAGCACATCGCTTCTTCATCTCTGAGCACGAGAGACTACCTGATTACTTAAGAGCTATTTAAATCATCAGCCATGATTCTCAGATTTTCACAAGCTGAGGTCTCAAAGTAAACTCCCCAACACAGACACGCACACAGACACACATATCCCCTTTCTAGGATCAGTAGTAAATAATAATACTATAAGAATACAAGCTACCAAGAAAATACATTTTTTAACATGCACACAGGCTGTGTATTTCAAAGGAATTACAAAGATGCACAGTAATCTTGGTGACCTGGTTTCTGAGAGCTGTGATTTTTAATGATTATCTGTTTTTTATTTTATTTTACTGAGACTTGCTATACAGTCATTGAATTGGAGAATCAGTTCATAAATACTGCATCTTCATGGACATATGTTTGTGAAGCTATATTTTTTTTTTCTGAAATTTTGATCATTCTGTTTTCTCTAGTCATTGTTCTAATGTCACCAAAAAAAAATTGCAGAAAGAATTGTCAGTGGTAACAGAAAAATAATTCTGTTTCCCTCTAAATTTTGCAGGCAAGAAAGAATGTAAAGCAATAAAGCAATCAGCTGAAGCCTTTGATTTCTAACTATTGGAACCATGTTTTTTATTTATTTTTTCCTTGCTCCCACCCCCAAAACCAGTTAATTTTCTTCGGATAACAGGCATTCTACAGAGAATCGTTTGCAAAGCTGACTAAGTTCATTGCTGTGAGCATTGTGACAATATCTCAGGGAACAAAAGCATTTGCCATCATACTGATGTTGGAGTTTGACTGATTTGATTGCATTAGAATTTGCATGATGAATGTTTAACTGTCTGAAGAAAAAAAACCACTTTCACAGAGTGGTGAAGAAATGTTGCCTTTCCTACCATAAAAATATTTAGGGACTACTGTATATTTTACAAAGTAAAATTATTTTTCTGTTGAATGAAAGTAAATGTGTACCAGAACACTGTTACTAGTGGTACTGAGCTGTTGTATTCTGATAAAGAAAAGTTACAGTCTGATCAGCCAAATTACTGTAGTTTGGGGGGGTTTATTTTTTGTTTGTTTTTCCTAACTTCATAACTTAAACTTTGAAACGTTTTAATAACAAAAGGATTGTTTCAAGACAGAATGGAATTTTCTTACTTAATGTCAGTGAGTTTTGAATCAGTAAAATATAAGGCAACATCAAAATTTGAACTATGTGTGGGGTTTTTTAATACATTACTTTCTTACACAGATATTAACAGTAGTTTTATTACACTGTTGTCAGCAATAGACAAGCTAGCGGACTTTCTGTCTTATGGACATGTTCATGTAAATCTGATTCTAAGCAGATATTGAATATAATATATATTTAAACGTGAGAGTACATAATATGTTTCAGGGTTAAATCCTTATTCAAGCACAAAATCCATTAGGTAGAACTACTGGAAAAGGTTATCAAGCAATTTTGTCACATGCTGATAAGATAATGTTCTTAGAGTCACTCAGAATAGGGAACTTCAGTGTTGTAGGGTAGCAGCAACACTGTGTATCCCTACCAACCTTTACTGCATTTAAGTAACATGAGAAGAAAGCGGTAGGCAAACCCTAATCTTTGTCTCACAGCTACAATAGGAATCTCTGAGCCTATTATCTTGAGAAGAAAAGAGCCTACATCTGGGCTGGGCACCTGCAGCACTGCATTTATCCACCACTCATTTTTGTTCAATGCACCTGCTATTGTCAATGCCATCTGTGACCATAGCACCAGATGGGATCCACACTGATTGCTGAGTTAGAAAAATTAATTTCATAAATTACGAAGATCTTGAAGATTAAAATCTTGAAGTGGCAATATTTTATTTATTAATGGCTGGGGAGAAGACATTCCTACCTTATACATAGATGCCTGAAGAGATCTTACAAGGAACATGGCAGTCTGTCATATGGGGTTGTAAGACCACTTCTGCTTACTGTAGCTTGATTACAAGCAGTAGAAAGTGGCATATTGTGCCTGAACCTTTGTATGCATTTTAAAATGTGTTTTGCAAAATACTTTACCATTTGAAACTGCTAGGTTAGCTTGCTATGGCTGGTGGCTATCTTGTCACATTGCATTACTCCCAAATCAAAGGTGGAGAGTTCACGAAGACATTGAAAAAATAAAGGGATATATAGTTCAGTTAAAATACAAAATAATTCTTGTTATCTCTCATTATATAGTATTTTAATGATTTTCAGGAAAATTCTTAAAGAAACTTGAAAATGCACTACTTGTTTCTTCCTTTTTACTGAGAATGTAGTTCTGCTGTGGTACAGATAAAGTAAGGCATAACATTATTTAAAATATAATCATTTGTCCCAGCAAGAAAATCCATGTCAGTTCAGACAAATGCCTAAGCTTGTCTGAGCGCCTCTTTTCTCTGTACTTTGTGTCTGACTTGGAGAAAAAAGTAGATGTTTCCATCTATTGCAGATGGAAGCTTAGTATATTTTAATGTAAAATACATAAAATATATTTAAATCAGAATCCCATAATTCCATCCTCCAACACCTAGGTGAGATTTAGAATTTTGTATGTCTACACTCCCTTGCTCCTATGACTTTTACACTCTTGACTGCATGTTGGCTGAACAACAGGAATGAGGGACAGTGTAGCCCAGGTATCTGGGATAGGACTTAACCCCAGATACAGCCAGGTGATAAAAGCTAGTTTGAAGAAAGAGACGGAAGACATATCAGTAGAGGCTCCCCTTGAAGAACTCTGATAAGAAGCCCCAATGGGTCTCACTCATTTTGGTTTGGAGAAGCTTTTAAGTTGAGTCTGTTGTGCTTAATCCCCATCTGAGCTATATTATAGCTACATATCTAGCTCTGGTCATGGGTCCTGTTGATCCTGGTTCTAGTACATGGACATTACTTCTTGGCACTGCCTTGTCACTACGGTCTTGCCAAGAAGTCACTGAACTCTGCACTGGCCTTGATCACCACTTCCAGCCTAGTCCAGACCTGTTCCCTTGCTGAGTGCTGTGGAACAGTGCCTTGAACAGGTGTGACCTACCAGGATGCCCTTGGTGTACTGCCCTTGAGGGCAGCAGGCCCTCACAGTGCCCTGGCATAGATGTCCCCAGATGGGTGTACATCAGACAGCAGTCTACATTTCTAGCCCAAGGAGATGGCAGTCTACGTTGCCTGGGAATTCAGAGACATTTTTGGTTCAGAGGTTTTGAGGTTTTTTTAGTCCTCTGACTAGCTCTGCTAACTTCTCCAACTACTCCACATTGACTTTAATGTGGGTTTAGACACCATCTTCTGTGTAGATACCTATACTTATGTGTCTTTATTACTGAGCTGAATCCCAGTCCTCTACAGTAGAAAACTGAAATTGTCTGAATCAGGAACTGATTTAACCTCTGAAGGCAGTGGCAGAAGACAGGATTTAAAGCTCCTTCTTGAGGAAGATAAAGGGTCAAGGAGTTTCTTAATATTTTTTTTTTAAACTCTCCTTGTGAACCTTAGAACCACAATATTGCTCAAACACTAAGGAATACCAACCATGCTTTTAGAGCACTAACATGAACTCAATTCAGTTGATCCTAAGTAGACATCTAGGGTCACTTAAGATCTCCAGAGCAGTGTACGCGTGTGTTTGGTGACATTTCAACACAAATGTCTAAGGCAACCTTTAACATCTCAAATGGCACCAGGTGTTAATATGTGGGAAACTGTTCCTTTATAGGCAGGTAACATGCCATCCTCAGCAGATGTCCCCTCTGAAGAACGAAGAGGATAATTATCACTCCATGGATACTGAGTTCCCATATTTCCCCAGGTCCCAATTATTTACAGTTTCCATAATTTAAAAATACTTAAATATTTAAAATAAATATTTAAAAATATTAAATATTATTAAAATNGACATTTCAACACAAATGTCTAAGGCAACCTTTAACATCTCAAATGGCACCAGGTGTTAATATGTGGGAAACTGTTCCTTTATAGGCAGGTAACATGCCATCCTCAGCAGATGTCCCCTCTGAAGAACGAAGAGGATAATTATCACTCCATGGATACTGAGTTCCCATATTTCCCCAGGTCCCAATTATTTACAGTTTCCATAATTTAAAAATACTGTGACAATACATTTTCTTACTAGAATTTAAGTGATGGAAAGAACGTGAGCCTGAAGAAGAGAAGGGGAGACGTTCTAGCAGCTTTCTGGCAGCCTCTGAAGGGCCCCTACAAGGCATCTGGAGAGGGACTTCTGACAAGGCGTGTAGTGATAAGTCGAGAAGTAACGCTTTTAAACTGGAAGAAGGTAGATTTAGACTAGATATTAGAAAGAAATATTTTATGATGAGAGTGGTGAGATACTGGAACAGGCTTCCCAGAGAAGTTGTGGATGACCCCTCCCTGGAAGTGTTCAAGGCCAAGTTGGATGGGGCTTTGAGAAACCTTTGACCTTTAAGGTCCCTTCCAACCCAAACCATTCAATGATTAAATTTCAGGTATGATAATAAAGTACTGAATTTGTCTGAGTGAGGTGAACAACCTCTGCAGAAAACTGAAATACTGTAAAATGAAGTCAGAAATGTGCTGAAGAACTACTAACAAAACATCTAATAGTTCTTAGTACAATTTTCAAAATTTCAAAAGAAATTTCCAACCAGACAAATAACTAAAAAATTAATGTGCTTAGACTGATATCACTAGACTGTGGTTCACTGTGTATTTAGGAAATTTCTACTTACATCACAACAGCTTGCTCATTGTTTCATCCTCTTTTAGCTACCAACACAGCTACAAAAGGCTTCAGTATTTCCTGTCCTATTGTCTGGGGTATTTTCTTGTAACTTGATTGATGTTTGTGGATGAGGACATTTGGATGACTTCTTTTAGTGAGTTTGAAATAATACTCACTTCCTAAACCACTTTTCATGAGAGCAGAAAAGGAGCTTAAAGAATGTGTGTCAGTAGGTCCCTAAGCTAAGAGGGTCTTTAATAGTTTGAAATTCTCTGTATTGTTGATTATGGTTCTACATTTTTGGTTATTTTAGAATGGCTGGTTTTCTTCAAAGAAAACAATATAAAGCAAAAGAGGCACAGGACTGCAATGTCAATTTCACCCAAACAATAAAGTTTTGAGGTATATACTATGATAAGGGTTAAAACAAGGGAACTCTGACTTTTAGCAAGAGAACTGTAAAATGAATTATTGCACATTTCCAGATCTGCCTGCTTTGCAATGGATTTCACTTTGGGAATGCCTGAAGGTCTCTTACCTTTCACAAAATATACTTCCATGGTTATATATGGAAATGAAATGAATTTACTGAAGTGAAAAAAATGGCAGGAAATTGTGTCAAAGTAGCTTTGCTTAAAATGCATAAATACTGAAGTTTTTACACACTTGCTAACATCTGAATGACAGGGTGTCCATAACTTAAGACATAAGAATAACTTTTAGATAGTTTAATCAAATACATTATAGAGTTTAATCTAACATATAAAGTATCTTCTGAAGAGTTTAGATATATCTTCTAAAAATAATTGTAACTAAATAATTCATTCAACTCAACCTACTTAACTCTAATTCGCATGGAGGTTTAGCAATAATGATATTTGGAATACAGAGAAGGGCTTTTATTTTTATATATGTGTATATATATACACACTCAAAAATATGTATGTAAAGTTGAGCGGACTGTAAATTATGTGGATTATGTGCCAACTGCAATCTAATAAAGGCAGCAGAAAGCTCAGCAGAGGTTAATTTACTGTCCTCACAGGTTTTCCAGTCAATGATAATCTCATCATACTGAGGGTAGATTTCCGCCGGAATCAGAAAAAGCTGGTGTAATGCTAGCCTAGGTTAGTTTACTCCACATTTACTACTGTAGCACTTATTCTTGAACATTTTCTTATTCTGTTCTGTTTTCCACTTTCGAAGTAAAATTGTTCAGAATTTTGTAAAAGCTCCTTTGGTGAGTGTTCTAAAATTGTATGGGACTGTTGGAGTCAACAAAAGATTGATTGACACTCTGTAGATTATGGGTAGAGTCTAAACCACCATTTTAAAATAGATATTTTTCAAATATTATCTTCATTTTTTTGTTAGTATCAATGCTGGGCTTTTTTTCCCTGTGATGGGTTAGCCTTGGCCAACAACAAACGCCCACTCAGCTGCTCACTCACTCCCCTTCCTCGGAGGGAGAAGGGGAAAAAATGAGAAAACGCATGGGTTGAGATAAAGATAGCAAGAATTGCTTATAAATTATTATTGCAGGCAAAACAGACTTGACTTGGGGAAAATTAATTTAATTTATTTGCTGACTAAAATAGATTTGGGTAGTGAGAAACAAAGACAAACATTAAACCAACAGCTTTCCTCCTCCCTCTCCCAGGCTCAACTTGTCTCCTCTACTCCAGAACCCTCTGCCCCCATCCGGAGGTGAATGTTTTGAAATACTTAGAGCATAACATAGGTGGGACAAACACAGCTACTTAACACAATCATAAATGGAAATAATAGAGGATATGATCCATAAATTAGAAACTCAATTGTGTGAAGCATGGTTATTAGGTACTTACAAATCAATACTTCCCTAGAAAGGGTACTTGTAAAAGCAACGGTTCTGGGGTAGCTCATGAAGCACCAGGGATTTTTGTGCTGCAGAAGAGATCTGATAATGATTTATGCAGTGTTGTTATGTGGGGATTCAGATAACATTTTTAAGTACTTTTACTGCTTGGATACCTATCTTTTTCTGTCAGTTACTTTACTTTAACATAGAAATTGATGCATAGTTTTTGTAGTATACTGCAGTTGAGATCACACTGTTGTCTTGCATTCAATTTTGGGTGTGAGTGTAAGAGTAGTCCCACCTTTTTAACTCTCTTATGTCATTCAGAATTCAGCTTTTAGCAACCAGGAACAAATCTGATGGAATACTATTCACTGAAGATCAAAATTTGAAGTCCAGATTGAGAGTAAATAGTCTTCTCTGTGTTTAGCTGCAGTGTAAAGATCCTGTTTATATATTTGTTTATATCTATATATGTATTTAGATATCATTTATATCTACATTGACTACCATGAAAGCTTGCAAATTGGTCATATTTTAATAATTACCTACTTTGTTTTGGCTTTTGCTTAACTTTGTACGATTATTCAGTGTCACACATAACGCAAGATAAATTTCCTTAATCAAAAACAGTGATACGAATAACAAGTGGCTGTTCTGTATAGAACGAAATATTCTTGACCACAGAATAAAATGCAGCACAGATAATATTTTGTTTTGTTTTTTTTTTAATTTTACTTTGACAAATTGGCATTTTCTGAAGAGGAAAACATTTCTTCAGTAAAATGTATTCTAAAAGCAATGTTGTTGTAGGAGTAACTGTTGACCTTGTTATGCTGTATATACTATGCAGCACAGTCTACAACATAATTCCTAAGTTTGTATTTCCTCTCAAAATTCAGCAAACTTTGAACTGGTCAAGTTACCATAAATTCCTATGTTTTATCTGAGAGTACACCAAAGGTGTGGAAATGACACAACATGTTCCTGATCAGCCTGGTGACATCTGGAGAGTAGATGGCTCATGAAAAGTAATAAATACTTAAGTCTACAATTCTGCTTCTATTTCTCAGTTCTGCACTTCATGGAAGAGTCTTTAACACTGTTTTGCTGTAATTTACTCCGACTTACACACCACAGTATTATCTCTTAGGCCCATATGTTCTCCTGTTCCAAACTCTATCCCCCAGTCCATGGCCAGCTAAAAACCTCCATATTGAAAACCACCTGTGTTGCCAACTCTATTTTGTTCACATAAATGTAGGTATCGACTAAAACTATANATTATCTCTTAGGCCCATATGTTCTCCTGTTCCAAACTCTATCCCCCAGTCCATGGCCAGCTAAAAACCTCCATATTGAAAACCACCTGTGTTGCCAACTCTATTTTGTTCACATAAATGTAGGTATCGACTAAAGCTATATTCATTTTTTGTGTTCTAAACTATCAGGAGCCATATAAACTGTGACATCAGGAGCAAGAAATACAGGAAAGAAGCCAGCAGCGGAAAGCATTGCTTCACTACTTGTTCCAGCTTCTCCTTCTGTTTCCTTGGAAACATACTGGGCAAGGGAAAACAAGGTAAGGGCTTTAAAATACTGACTTTAAAAACTGTTGCTTACTCTGTTTTGCTGGATCCTGTCCTAAGGAGGAAGAATGGAAATACTTAGCAAACTACCACTGTATGGTATTTTATGCCAGATCATACCAGAGAGATCTTTGGTGCCTCCTTTTGCCTTGTTTCTATCTATCTTTCCAAAATACAACTATAAGATTAAAAAGAAAGAAAAGCAGACAGAAAAATGGCCAAAGCCAACAGCAGAGAGCAAGACCTCTGCCATATTCAGCTGCTGGAGGAGCAATACAGTTGCCGTTATAGAAGCATTGCCCACAGATACTCAGAAGTGTTAATTTCTGACACACTAAATTGAACAAAATTTCAATTGTATCTTTAACAGAAACAGAACAACAACTCAAAAATATCTTTTTCTAATACAAGAAATGAGATCCTTAAAATATGGTCTTTGAAAAATTAGGTACCTTTTTTTCACCTGAGACTGATGTGATTGGGGAATGATCCAGGCTTTAGTGTTTCAGTTCTATTATTGAAATCTCTGTGCTTATCTGAAATGTATCTAAACCTTAACTGAACAGCTCTAGCTGAAGAGTTTGCAAGAACAAAATTTTTTAGCATTTTTGGTTTTGAACCCTGTCAGAAATACTGGGACAGGATTATTTTTGACAGTAGGTTTTGTCTTGGCCAGAACTAAAAACACATCCTGCAAAAAAGGGGGTACATTTAATTCAAATAATATTAACATTATGAATATGTTTCTACAATAAAACATGAACAAGTTGAAGGCTAATGCTTGGAGAAACTGATTTTTCTTTTGGTACTGTAGACTTGTACATGCCAGTTATAAGTTGAGAGATACTCATCTTATTGACCACTCATTTAAGTATGATTTTGTTAGAAGGACGTAAAAGAGAAACATCTGATGCTCTGTAGCAAAGATGGTTAAAATCTCGAGGGCAATGCTTGGCAATGAAGTACACACTTTTTCATTTAAGCTGCCTTAGTGGTGAAAGCAATCTCTGATAAGTACAGTTGTTTACACACAGTGTAAGTTGCTGCTACGTAAGTGTTGTGACGACTGAGCAACTCGAGACAAAATCCATTGTGTATTCAAGATTTCTAAAGCTACCAGACAGCCAGTTTCTTAATTGCAAGCTTTCATTATGTAATGTCTGCTTTTCCTTTCTATTTTTTTCATCAGTAGCAAAATACATTGTTTAGTTTTAGATAATACTGGAGAACTAGTGAAAGAAACAACAAAAGGTTGAGTTAAAATATATGAATGTTGAAATATGAACTACAGACATTTTGTACAGGATGTTTATATTACAGAGAGAATTGCTCAGGCTGCCAATAACAGGACTCTGACTTTTGTGCCTACACTTAAGTTTATTACTAGATGACTTATGGTGGATCCATTTGTATTTTTATATATTTTGCCTGTATTATTTTTCAAGTTGTTTTGGTTTTGATTTTATCTTTCTTTACAATGACTTCACAGTGTTAAAAATCACTAGGTGATTAATAAGTCTGTTCAATGTATCTGTTTCAATGTTCTTTAGGAGATGAGGATGGATTTTAGTGCTTTATAGGGGCTGCAGGTCAAACCAAGCAACACAGTACAAGTTCCTACATTAAATGAAATGACGGTGTAAGAGGTATATGAGACTGTGAAACAAAATGCATTCATGACATGCAAGCCAAAATCTTATGTGGCTTTCTGCCTTTCCTGTCTCACTATGATACCCAACACTAGTGCTCAAGTGAATTCAACCCCCAGGTAAGTGGTGTTGAACAGCATTCTTTGAAGAAACTGTACAAACTATTAGCAAAGGACGTTACATTCCTCAGATTTGTGTGTATGTTATTTTGGGGTTTTTACACGCAATATAGTGAAATAAAATCCTGGAAGACCAGCATTTTTTGTTTCTTTTATCTCTACCATTTCACAGAATTACAGAATGGTAGGGGTTGGAAAGGACCTCTGGAAATCATCTAGCCCAACTCCCCCGCTAAAGCAGGTGAGCCTAGATCAGGGTACACAGGAACGTGTCCAGGCAGATTTTGAATATCTCCAGAGAAATAGACTCCACAACCTCTCCGCGCAGCCTGTTCCAGTGCTCAGTTACTCTCACGGTAAAGAAGTTCGTCGTCATGTTCAGATGCAACTTCCTGTGTTCCAGTTTGTGCCTGTTGCCCCTTGTCCTGTCACTGTGCACCACCAAAAGAGCCTGGCCCCGTCCTCTTGACACCTACCCTTTAGATATTTATAAGCATTGACGTGATCCCCTCTCAGTCTTCTCTTCTCCAGGCTAAACAGGCCCAGGTGTCTCAGCCTTTCCTCATAAGAGAGATGCTCCACTCCCCTCATCA
>VZSC01018016.1:13550-37831 GCA_013398225.1 Steatornis caripensis | reverse complement strand
CCCAACCTTCACATCCCCATTCAGTCCTTCTCTGTTCGTTAGTATCAGGTCCAGCAGGACTCCTTTCCCTGTTGGCTCCTCCACCACCTGTGTTAAATAGTTATCATCTACGATCTGCAGGAACCTCCTGGACTGTGCGTGCCTAGCTGTGTTGTCTTTCCAGCAGATATCAAGGTGGTTGAAGTCCCCCATGGGAACCAGGGCCTGTGACTGTGAGGCAACTTCCAGCTGCCTGTAGAAGGCCTCGTCAAGTTCCTCTTCCTGATCAGGTGGCCTGTAGTAAATGCTCACAATGGTGTCACCCATATTGGCCTGCCCCCTAATTCTTACCCATAGGCTCTTGACTCATTCTTCATCCACATCTAGGCAGAGTTCGATACATTTCAGTTGCTCTCTGACATAAAGAGCAACTCCACCACCACGCCTTGCTGGTCTGTCTTTCCTAAAACGTACATAGCTGTCCATGACTGCATTCCAGTCATACGAACTATCCCACCATGTGTCTGTAATTGCAATAACATCACGGCCCTTTGACTGTGCACAGATTTCTAGCTCCTCCTGTTTATTCCCCATACCATGTACATTGGTGTACAGGCACTTCAGGGAGGTAGTTAAGCATGCAGGGTTCCCTGGAGCGGTACAAGAGGATTCACTAGAGTCATACACATCCTTGAGGTGGTTGGCCTATGCTTCTCATCTTGGGAGGCAGCTAAGGAAATTTGTCACTGTCCTGGTTGGCCATGCCTATTCCCCAGTTGGTTGCAATGGCATGATTATTGACTTTTCGGACTTTACCCCTTGAGTCCTTTAGTTTAAAGCCCACCTCACCAAGTTGGCCAGCCCGTTGCCAAAGATTCCCTTGCCTCTTCTAGACAATTGGAACCTATCCCTCCCTAACAGACTGGAGTCATTGAAGAATGTCCCATTATCATAAAAACCAAAACCCTCATGACAACATCAGCCACGTAGCCAGAAGTTGATGTTCATTATCTGTCTATTCCTGGCTTTGCCCTTACCCCTAACTGGTAAAATTGAGGAGAAGATGACTTGGGCATAGATGTTTTTCACTCGCAGCCTGAGGGCTTTGTAGTCTTCCTTGATCCTGGCCAGATTCTGGTGTGCACAGTGTCATTCATGCCCACATGAAAGAGTACAAGCTGATAATAGTCCATGTTCTTAACAAGTTGTGTCACCCTCTCAGCAATGTCTCTTATTTTAGGTCCTGGAAGGGAACAAACCTCTCTGAACCCTCTGTCAGGTCAGCAGATGGGTGCCTCAGTGCCTTTTAACACAGTCCCCCACTATGAGCACTCGTATTTCCTTTTATGTCATCCACTGTGTGATGGTACGGGCTCTCCTTGCAGCCCTTGTTCGTGAGCATCTACAGTGGTTAAAGTTTCAAATCTGTTTTGGGTTGTGATGCTGGTGGGTGGAGTCTGAGTTGGAGTCCTGCTTTTGCAAGTCACCAGGGTCCAAGATGCCTGGTTCTCAGTGGTGTTCTCTTCAGCAACATGGTTCTAAAATCACCGATCTAGCTCTATCTCAGATCCACTAATGCTATGCAGCCTCCTGACCGTCTCCTGCAGCTCGGCCACCTGGAGCAATAGGTCATCAACCTGCGCGCGTCGGGTGCAGCTACTTACCTTTTTGTTGGGGGACAGGTCTGCATACTCCCTGCAACACGCCACCTGTGCTGAAGCCTCCTTCATTGCCAGCTCAGTCTGGGCGGAGGCATAGCTGTTGCAAGGGCTTTCGCTGCAGAAGCACTGGTTTTGTCTCTGAGGCGAGTGCCCACCATTTTGTCAGAGAGTAGGTGCGCTTCCCTGAGCTGCAGGCCTGCCCTCCCTGTGCACACTCCTGTGCAAACTGCCACACCACTCCCTGGCTGATGCACCACGCCCTGTTTGCCCGCCCTGTTCACTGCGCTCCTGGCTGCCAGTGCTCCCTAGGGCCATTTAGATCTCCTGCAGTTGCTCGTGGCAATGACCAGACCTCATCAGCGCCACATCAGCCTCGCTCGCGAGAGCTGAGGGCTCCTGGCGGGTCTCTGCTCTTCCTTGGGTTTCCCTGGCTCTGGGAACCTGCCTGCTGCCTAAATCTAGTGGTGAGCCACCAAACTTTGCACTGTAACTGTGGTGTGCCTCACCCTTCCTCTGATCGTCTCTGTTAAAAAGAAACAGGCGAGCCTGAGTTTTCTGGTCTGAAACCAGTCATTCGATCATGAATAGTAGCCTAATCTCTGATTCTCAGTCATCTATGTCACCAGTATCAGTGTTTCACAAAACTCACTTTAAAATAATCAGAATAAAGAAAAGAAAAAAAAAAAAGAAAGGAAAAAAAAAGAAAAAAGAAAAGAAAAGGAAAAAAAGGAACCTGCATAGAAAGAAATGTTGGCAGAAAATCTTAGAAATACTTCTGACAGCAGCATTATTAGTAAATATTCCAAAAACCCTTTTTGAGGGGAAAACCCCAAAGTGCCCAAAACTCTTCTGATAAAGATTAGATAAACAGATTACCCTCTGTATTCTCACTGCCTTCTGTTTCAGAAATAATGCTGCAGTTTTTCTGTATTTCAGATTTTAACCTCCATATCCACAAGGAACATGAAAATCTTGTTCTACGCTGACTGCAATGTTCTGAAGGTTAACATTACCTTGTTCATAGATTCAGTTGTCTTGCTGAATCCATGTTCTCATTGCCAGTGTTCAGCTTCTCTGTTCGGCCAAAAAGTTAGATGACCTGTAATCACCTTCCTTGTTCTTTTTGGTTGACTCTTGGTGGTTGAATACACTGCTTCACAGTATTTCAATCCACAGACCCAGATAAACATATTTGCCCTACTACTAAAATAGAACTTGCTTCAGAAAAGCAATACTTGGGTCTTTTTCCTACAAAATCAGGCCACTAAGGTAGGAACCATATTCATATAACGACAAAAAAGCATGTTTTGCATTTCATACCAGAGTTTAATGGCACCTAAGACCATAAAAGCTTCAAATGGGAAACGACAGCATGCAGAACTAATGGAGAGAGCTACAATAGCCAAATAGAAGGGCATTGGTATAGTTCTCCTCAAATTAGTGAATTTATAGCATGAAACCAAAATCTTCCATTTCTATTATTCTCATGGACGTAAAAGCATTAATCAAGTGTTTGATAGCTTCGGGCACAACCACTGTGTTAATGTTCTGCCTAAGACTTAAAACCTCTATTGATATCACACAAGCTGCAGATCTGGACATGTTTATCTGAACTAGAATTAGCTTCAAAATAAAGGATGATTGATTAAATAACACTGAGGCATAATAGCTTAAAGTACACTTGTCATATTCAATGCAAATTCTGGAAACAACAAATAGATACTTGTCAAAACTTGTCATTTGTATGCTGTTGCATGATGATAAAATGCGTTGGTGTTTTAGGTGTTTCTTGTCAACAGGATGTAATTAACTGTGGCTACATTTAGGTAGTGTTTTTGCTCAGAAGATCAACAGCTCCGATCCTCTCTGCAGGGAGTTTATTTGTTTAGAAAGGTTCTTAGCTTTTCTGCAATTCTGACATCTGGTTCTCTCTGGGGGTTTCAAAGCAATCATCCCCCTAATCCAAGGAACTAGCAACAAAACCAAAACATAACATACCAAAACTGAACACCTGCACAAACTCACTGAAACATACTTGGAGTTTTCAGACTGTAAAAAAATCTTCTGTTGAAAGAGTTTTAATCCCAGGCTTTGTTTATGAATTGCCACTCTCTAGTTATAGTGCAGCAAAATGAATAATCTTGTGCAAGAATATATGTTGTTTAGGTGAGTTCTAACCAATCTGGACTAAAAGCTGGTTGTTTTTTTTTTTTCTTTCATCTGTCTATACTGATAATATGCTTAGTGAATAATAAAAAAACCCTTATTTATCTCCTTGCAGTATATCTAATGATTATTAAGAAAACTGCCAAATAAAAGTGAAACCTAGGTATGAGGCTTATCAGGTTTTTAATGTTAAAACAAAGCTTAGTGAGTGTAATACTGCTTCAGACACTGCATCTCAGTCTCTGCTTTTCAAGGTCTCTCATTATTCTGGAACTCAAGTGGACACATTTTATCAAGTGCTCAGTACTTAACATATCCCACTGTCGTCAACAGCCCAAAAGTCATCCTCAAAGTGAAATTAGTTTGTGTTGTAGATGCACTGTTTTACTCATATAAAATACTCTTTCTTTTTAGGTTTTCCCTTAGTGAATGAAAAGTTCCATTGGGAGAAGTGTAAAGAAGTTCAGTATTTAGACAGGCTAACTTTAGATACATAAGGTTTGGTTCCCTATGCTCCCATGATAGTTGTGGAGCGAAGTAGTTTTCTGTAGAGAGTAATTTAGGATATTCTTTTAATGTAGGGTAGTCTGAACAACTCCTCCAGATCTTATATCTCTGCAGCACACAGTTGTCTCCTTGACAGGTTACATCTCTTTAAAGCTACATGCAGCCATGTTGATTACATCCCTAACTTCCCTCAATCATTTTGCTATATCAACTTGAGAAAAGAAAAAACACAAAGAAAACTCCCAATATTTTAGATCATGAATACTATTTTTTATATTCTTAATTAATGAACAAAATATTTGTGAATTCCAGTTAGATTCCATGTTCTTCACTGGCTTGTTTGTAAAAAGCATATGAACGTATTTTATGAAATTATTCTGCACAGCCATTTCTTTAAATCACTACTTTCCAAATATTTGTATTTTTTTTCCTACTGTTGATCTTATGTAGCATTAGAATTCACAGCACTTTTTTCCAATACTTAAAAAAGAATTATCTTGGATGCTTTCCTAAGAGAGTAATCCTTCCTCCTCAGCATCTTCTCATCAAGAATCTTCAAAAGAACAGACTTTTGTTTAACCACAGAAGCCAAAGGCACATACAATATGCTTTTGGAGAACTATTTCTGATTCTTGTAAGATTATGATAGCTTCCCAGCAGAAATTTTATTTATTAATAGAGAATGTTGTCGACTGCAATTTGCAAGTCACTATCAGTCACAGCAACTTGCTCTCAAGAGAATGCAGTTTTCACCAAAAGCTACAGAGAATAGATACATGTGTCTCCAGTTTTGTATTTTCATTGTACTCTATATGAATGCTAAGGAGCTAACAATGAGTTTGATTAGTTTCCAGCATTTTCCTATTGTTAGTTTCTTTTTCTGGAGGAGCTGCATTTTTATCTTACAAATATCTTAATGCCATATAATAACATTTCTTTTCTCGTAAGGTGCTATACTAACATTGAGAAACAGAAAAAACAGGCTTGTATTCAGTACTTTTCAAGTTTGAATGACCATTATTTAAATTGTTTCTTTGCCTTAATATGTATTTATTTCTTTGCTTCCCTAATTCAGCATGACAGTGATAAAAAATGGCAGAAATAATTATGCAATCTTTCCATCAACATCTCATGCTTTAGTGTTTAATAACTCAAAGTTCTTACCTTTTCCATCACATCATACTAACCTGCCTATTTTGTCTCTAAAACATGAANCTTTGCTTCCCTAATTCAGCATGACAGTGATAAAAAATGGCAGAAATAATTATGCAATCTTTCCATCAACATCTCATGCTTTAGTGTTTAATAACTCAAAGTTCTTACCTTTTCCATCACATCATACTAACCTGCCTATTTCGTCTCTAAAACATGAAGAAAGAAACAAAAGGAAATTGCAGGATGTTGATATTTAACAAGAGAAGGTCAAACTAGATGGCTTCAATAAGTGAGTGTTGCTCACAATTTATTTTTGCAAGGTCATGAATTTCGGTCTAAAGAGTAGTACTTTGAAGATCATACTTAAAATACTAACCTCCTTGTCACGTTTTAAAGCTGGGCTGGCTATTAAATGGATGACAGATGCTCTTTGTTAACCCCCTCACTCCCCAAAAGGGGGAGGGAAAGAGAAAACAGAAAGAGGCTTATGGGTCGGAAAAGTTTAAACAGCTTTAATCTAACTACGATAATAATGTATTATAATAATAGGGAAAATAATAATGAAATATATACAAAACCAATATCGAGCTCCTTGCAATGATGATCACATCACACAGATGCTGTGGGGCACGCCCCAAAAAAGTCCCGGACTGGGCTCGGCAAGAGGCATGAACTGAATTCAGGAATACATGGATCGGTATCGAAGGCAGAAGTATCGGACAGAGCCCTCCTCGGACATTAGCCATAGAAGAAGAGAGCGAGACCCTTGTGAATCCTCAGCTTTATACTGAGTATGACACACATGGGATGGGATACTCCCTTTGGCCAGTTCTGGGTCACCTGTCTGACCCACTCCTCCCCACCGGAGGGTTGCAGGTGTGACCACTTTTATGCTCTTTCCGTTCCAGTGCATAAGAAAGTCAGCAGAACCAAGCATCAGCCTTGGTCTCCATAGGAATAACTATAAGCAAGAGCCTTTCTGCATACCATTCCTAGTGATGTTCCAGCACTAACTATAAACATTGAGCCTTACCACTGCTAGAAGCAGACGCTGTCTGAAAAACATGCAGTTAATTTCAGAGAGTGCAGTCTCTTAGAAGAGATTTAACTGAAAAGCAAAATTACTGAAAGAAAACTGGTTCTGTCCTAACTCAAACCAGGACACTCCTGCGTGTGTGATCTTTGGTTGCTATTTTGATACTTTGAAAGACTACTTTTGTGGATTGACTTGTTTTTTCTGGTTAAGTCTATTACTATGAAAATACGAATGCTCCTTGTTTTTGTTGTGTCAGAACAAAAGAATGACTCATCAAAGCAAGACGTAATTACAGCAGAAATTTATAGGCAAACTGATGTTACTTAAAGAAATTTTGTGCTTATTAAATGTAGCTTTATAGCATTTATCTTATTCCATATCTAATTTGTTTGCATGTTCTATATAAATATTCTATTTCTTATATCAGTTTGTGTATTGGCTGAACCTGTGACTCTTTTTCTGTAGATCCCAGTCTGTAACGTTTATTCAAAATAGGTTTAGCTGCAGTGGTAATGAAGTATGGATGACAAACTGTGAAAGGAAGACATTAAGGCATTTTCTTTTTTGTGGCTGAAAGAATACTCTTCAGTGAGTGCTGCTGATAAAATGGATAAATTTGATCTGCCCTAGCTTCCCAGCAACTCAGAAGTCCCTCTTTCAGTATAAGTTTACTCTCTGCTGTGTTTGGGCATGCAGTCTTTAATCTAGAAACTAAAAAAGGTTTAAACTCTAGTGGTGACAGGCAGTTTCAGAATTGGTCATCTTTCCCGGAATACATAAAAAATTGACTGAAATGCTGCTATGATGAATAATAAAACATCTAATATTCTTAAACATATTCTAGAGACACACACAGTCTTATAATTTCTCTACTTAATATAATAAACTACACCATCATTGATACTTTATAGGCCAACAGGAAAATTACATTGCAAATATAATTGCACTGTAGTTACAAATAGTTTCAGGGATGGTCTCACAATTTGCTGTAGACTACTGCTCAGAGTCCAAGAACTAATTTCCTCTCAAATATCTTGAACTATCTCCAGAAATCAACATGAACATTAAGTAGCAGCAATGTAAAAAATTTTTAATCGACTCCCTTAATAGTGGAGACATGGCAGAATTTTCACATAATTTAATTTTTGCTAACATATTTGCTAACTATTTGTTAATAGTTGTTGGTTGCTTTGTTTGTTTGCTTTTGAGAAGTAGTCATTTTCTACTTTTATGTTGAAATAAGTTTAAAGCTGTCATGAGAACATACAGAAGATTATATGAAAATAATACTCTGTTTTCAAGCCTGATAGAAACAGATACTGTAAGCTGAGTACTATACTACAGCTCAGACATGATCCCTGCTTTTTAAATTTTACATCAGTAACACTTTGTGACATTTTTCAAAGAGAAGTAGTCCTGCCACAACCATGCCCATTTCCCGTCAAGCACCTGCAGATCACAAATTAACATGAAAGACAGCAATCTACCCAGAGGAGTTTTTCACCTTGAAATAGACTTTCTCTAGTTTCATATTACTGAAAGATCACTATTTCATGCGTTTGCTGGGCACTGAACCAAAGCCACTGATCATATAAACAAATGACTTATGCTCACGAACAAAGCTAACTGACACCATTTGAGCTTTGTGGGAGGATTTTTTTTTTTTTAATTTATTTTATTTTATATCATTTTATTCAGAGATTCGGTCATTTCACTGACTGGAAAAGAGGGCACTAGTTGTCTTAACATGGTTGTTTCTTGTTCCTAGCCATGAAAGACAGAAAAGCCATTGCTATAGCTGCACCCTTGGGTTGAAGATAGCACTTCCTTAGATTTTACAGTAAGGCTACTAATGCAGTTGCTCTTGAATTTGTTTCACTTAGAATCAGTCAGTGTAGCTACTGTCTAAATTATTTAAGCTAGCCCATTTCTTTTTGGCCAAAATAGATTAGAGGACAATTGCATACACATCTCATATAATATTTGAGGACACGGACAATAACTTTTTCATTTAGAAAAGGTAGAAACAGAGGAGAATTTGGGTACATACAGACTCAGTTTGTGACAAAAAATAAAAAAGCACTATGATGTTCTTCATCTCCATAGTCATCCATTCCTTTGTGGGATGGAGGCTTAAAAGGAAAGGGAAAGGAGAGGAAGAGCTCTAAAACTATGAAAAAAATTTGCATGAATATGTAAAAATGAATCAACATTGTACATGCATTTAATTTGCCAATGTATATGATAGAATTTGTCAAATATTCATATGTTTCTTCTTACTAAGATAACACTTTCAGGTTTAATGTGGTCTATGTGTGTGTCATATAGAAACTGAGTGCTCGACTGTCTCAACAGAAATACATACAGATACCAAATAAGTAAAAAAAGCAGGCCCTAGGAATTAACAATCCCACTCTACATTTAAAAAAAAAAAAACAAAACCAAAACCCACAAAAGAACACCAAGCATACTAAACAGTGCTGAATGGTGATTTTATAGTTATGACTAAAGAATATACCAATGTATACATTCTGCAGAATGAGATCTTTCTTCAGAAGAGAGCAGGGATACTCGTTCAATTGCTCGTGAATCCATTTCAGTCAAAATCTTCCAGACTAGCTAAATTATTTAAGCTAGACTATTTTTGTCCATTAGCTCATTGATATTACAGCGTCTAATTATAAAAATAAAAAATGCTGTGCCTCATTTGACAGTTGTAGTAATGCTTGCTTCTGCCACAAATCTTGCTTCCATTGCATTTTTCATATTATAGCTGTGTATAATAATAATACAGGTCTAACTGTTTTGTGTATCTATGCATTCTAGAGCAGGAGTCACTGGAAGCTCTAAGCTTTAGTAAATTGCTAGCAGTAGATTTAGTGAAAGAATCCGGTTGGATAGTCTGCTGTTGTGGCGATTGTTAGACTGTTTCTAGCAACAGGGTGCATATAGGGTGTGTGGTTTGTTTTTTCTTGTTGGTTTGGTTTTTTTAATAGTCTAATAGTAACATTTAAAATAGGTCTGACTTATTGGCAAGCCTCAAATACATTTCCTTGTGTGTATGTGGTTAATTTTCTTATTATCTTGACTTTTTTGAACCATTTTCTGACTGATTGAAAAACCAGTTAACATAGAATCCTCTTTCCTCTTATCATTGTTGTAAGACCCTTTCATACATTAGGTCAAATAATCTATTTTTTTTACTTGAAATAAAATATAGCCTGTAATAAAATTATCATAAATGTACTTATTTCTTTTTAGAGTGCAATTAGGTAGCAAATTTTACTTAAGATACTAAATATAGCAGAAAAAATTTAAATTAAAACTGTATTTCCTATTTATTTATTGTGTGAAATACATTTATTTCAAATGTTCTTGAGGTATTTTTTCCCATGATCTTATATTAGGCTTTCATATTCTGCTGGTCATTATAAATGGGATCACTATCCATCCCCTGAACAATCTCCTTGTGCTTAGCATATATGTTTCTGTGGATGTAATTTTCATTTGTGTGACCTTAACACCTGTTTCAGTGACATTCCAGTTTTGATTTTTTGGGTTACACAAGAATGTTTCTTTTCCCCTGTACTTTTGCATCACTCTTTATGCAAAAACTGGCTTATCACACAATTGATTCATCTTCTTCAATAACTTTTAAGAAATACAGTATTTTTATTTGACCATATATTGACTTCCTGTGTAGAGAAAAAAAAATATTTTAATTATTTTTTTTCTTCCATAGAAGATGTGATATAGTATGTCTCTTAATAGCTGATATTATCAGTTGCAATTTTAGAACAAAAGTCCAGAATGTTTATGCTGGAGAACTCCTAAGAGCCAATGAAAATAAGATATAATCAAGGACATATATAAATATTGTAGAAAAGACCAAAAAAAAAATCTATTATAGTATATGAAAGATATCTTATGATGGAATTTTCTTTTTTTTTAAGGTTTACCATAATTTTCTGCACTTCTGTTTTTCCTGTTTCTTAAATGTCTGTCATTCATTGTCTCTGGTAGATTTTCATCCACAGGAAGTCTCAGAATGGTTGTCACTGTCTCTTCTGTGGGAGAAGTATTGTAGTCCAAACGTTTTACAAATGTAAGCAAGGAAAATTCTCGTACCTTCTTGTATCTTCTATTACCTATAAAAAGCAGTTGCTTCAGGAAGCCTTCCTTCTTATCTTTTATAGGTACAATCGGTAGCTTGTAATCAAGCTCTTTTTGCTACAGTTCTTTGAAAAACTGTCTTGCTACTTGAGATGAAATTTGTCCTACTGTCTGATAGAGTGGCAGGGAGCTGAGCGTGGCCAACAGTCAAACATCTACCCAGCCCCTCACACAGCTTACTTTCCTCTCTGATGGGATAGGGAGATAAGAAAAAGCAGATGAGAATAAAACCAGTTAAACAGGTGAGGAAAAAGCTGTGCACAGAAGCAAAGCAAAATGGAATTAATTCATTACTTCCCATCAGCAGGCAGGCAGGGAGGTGTTTAGCCAATTCCTGGAAAGCAGGATCTTAGCACAAGAAATGGTTACTTGGGAAGACAAACACGATAACTACAAATGTCTCGTGATCTTTCCCTTTCCCTTTTATTGTTACGGATAATGCCATATGGTGTGGAATATCCCTTTGGTCAATTTGGGTCAGCTATCCTGGCTGAGTCACCTTCCTGTTTCTTCCCCACTCCAGGCTGCTTACTTGCTGTAGAGGAGAAGGCTGAAGAGAAAGCCATGACACTGTACTAGCACTGTTCAATAATAGTCAAAACACTAGTATATTATCAACATTGTTTTAGCTGCAAATCCAAAACACAGCACTGTACATACTGCTACGAAGACAATTAACTCCATCCCAGTCAGACTCAGTAACGTGTGTAAATGCGTTATTGGAGCTCTACTGAAGAAGAGAAAGATAAACAATGTTATAGCCTACAGTCATATTTAAGTCATCATCTGAGGTAGCCTTCCAAATCAAAAGAAAGCACAAGTGGCATTCAGTAGAGAATAAGAAACTTCACCACTGGAGATGTTTTCATTTCTTTCATATTTAAATATGATATATAACTTCTAGTTTCCGTTAAAAATCAAAAAAATAGTTTCATCCAGTAAAATAAACAATGTGGTATTTTCACATTGCTGGTAGGAATTCTGGACTCCAAAAGAACGGAAAGGCAATCAGTAGAAAAGCTAAACTGAGAAATGGGGAAAACTCTTCAATTACTGTATTTCAATGAGATACACTTGATTTGTCCTCTGCAGGCTTTCCAGTTTATCTAAAGAGCTTAGAAGTTTTCTAATAGCAAAGCAACACAATAGCATGCAAAACTGTATTTTGCTGTTAGGCAGGTATCAAGGGAAACACTGCAAAACAGAAACAAGAATTATGAGTTTTAGATGTGGCCCAGTTCAGCAAACTAATTTGCCAACATACTAATTCAACTGCTTACAAGAAACTGTTTCTCTGAAAAGAGCATGGCAAGCATTTCCAAATAACTTCTATTTAAAATTCTGCCTTGGCAAGATTCCTCTCCACAGATCATCACACGTGACTAGAGTGGCAACAGTCCTGCTTCTTCCTCTCTGGAATACTTTCCAAGGAATTCAGATTGATAAAAAAAGTAAAAATGAAGTAAATAATGAATTAAATGGGAAATAAGAATGATTGTCATCAAGGAAAAAAAAGTATTAAAGGATAATTTATGGCACTCGATCTTGTGTCAACATTGTCTTCTATATCAAACAGATTTTTCCCTCTGAGATATTTATTCCACGTATCAACTTTATTTATACTGAACTGTCATATCCTCTCTGAGTTTTCATTTTGCTGGACTGAACAAGCTGAAGTTTTAAAATCTGCTCTCATAAAGATGCCTGTCCATGCTCTTGATCATGCTAGAAGCCTTGATCTGCATTTATTCAAGTCTGGATCAATCTTTACCAGAAACATTCAAAACTGCACATAGTGTTTCAAAGGAAGTCTCACTAAATCCTTATGCAATAATATTAATTTTTAACCATCTCTACTGGACATATTTTATGGCTTGGATATCTGATAGTGATTTGTCTTTTTTTCATAATCATGCCACACTGTCATCTTCTACTCAGCCATGATAGATACAGGACTTTCTTTTTGCTGTTTATCTCTGTAAAGATCAAAGAAGTCTGCATCTTGAGTCACTTGAGTCTTGACTTACCAAAGGTTGTTCTGTTTCTATTAGTCCAACGATCAGGGCCAACCAGCTTGTCTACATACTATACTGAATCTGATCTGTACTTAAATATACTTTTTTACTATGTGTTGTTGTCTTAACTTTAGTCAAGAGGTGAAGGCAAGAAAAAATTCAGAAAAATAATTAACTCACTATAAAATCTTAGTAAGTACGGAATGCTACAATCTTACCACTACACAAGGGTTTTTTTGTTGTTGTTTTTTTTTTTTTGTGGAATCGCAGGCTATGGGCTATGAATCTATATACCCATGATGATGAGTGATATCAAGAAGTAATTACAAAGGAGGTTTTATCTGTTTTTCTCAAAGAATAAAGATTATGTAAAGTATTAGTGTCATTTAAAAAATCATATATATTTCATATTTATAACCTCATTGTCATACATATATGAATTGTGTACTATTTTGTATCTATGTCTATGTATACAGCCTTTTGTACTCATCTGTTTCTTTATTTCTAACCATTCTTTCATTTTACATTAAAACCACATTTTTTTCTCCACATAACACACAAAAAAAGAAATCCCTTTTTACGTACCTTCTCTCTGAAACTAGACTGAGAAATAGAAATGCAGGATTGTAGGAAATGCAATAGCATTTACAAGCTCAAAATACAAGGGAATAAACGTAAGACATATATATATACTTGGAGTTTAGTAGCAGGAAACAACAGAAGAGAAAGAATTCTCCCTGCCTTTAATTTGCTTTCTTCATTACCAGAGAGAGATATTTATAAAATATAGTAACACGGGTATTGTTGTACTGATCAGTCCTACAGCAGACCAGTATGCAGTGAATCTCTGTTCTCACCTCATCAGGTTTCATTTCAACCTTTAGTAGCCCTAAAACTTGGTATTTAATTTTAAAATATTATATTAAGCCATTAAGTTTAATCACATAACTTGCTATCTTGTTTTTCAATATTAACTCAAACAGCAAGCGATTGAAAAGTGAACTCTTGTAAATGTGTGTACTAGTCCTTCATGGCTATGACACTGGAGCAATTTCCGGTATTGCTAGGACCTTGCTGACTATTTGCAGCTTAAGAACTGTTTTCTGTGCTTAGCGAAAAGAATAGTCCCAGGAGCTGGAGGGATTCCAAAACTGTAAGTTGAAAGGGATATAACTTTTTTTTATGGCTTTATCCAGAAGAACAGAGAGGCAATCTGCATTCCTGTTGTAGCTGTGTTGTAAGTAGGCCACAAAGCCAGCTGAGATTGTGTTATTTCTGCCTCATCAGTTAGCACCTTTGGATGGGAAGGCAGATATGATTTATGGTGGAACAGAGGCTGACAGAGCCCAGCTGGAAACTTTCATACTACAGGAGCTGAAATGCAAAAAACTGGGTTAGTGTTGAAATGCAAAAAGTACTCTAGGTCATATAAATGGAGATAAGTAATACATTCTCATAAAACTGCCAGACAAGGCCTAAAATAACAACTTTTGTGTCTTTTGTCTTTGATTAGAGATGCCAGCAATACATTTTCACTCTAAGGGTATTCTCCCTTCCTTCTGCTATCATACAGAATAAACTCAACTGCAAATAAAAAGCTATTGCTGCCTGAAGGTGGTTTAATGACCTATGATAAACAAGTTAGCAGTCTATCCCAGGTGAGGGTGGACAGGCTTCTGCACACATAACCTTCACTGTTGGTATTTATTGTCAAGGCTTTTGGCTAGATCAGCAAGCAGTGCATTAATATAATTCTAACATTTAGTACATAACATTTCTACAACAACAATAGCACTTTGATTTAATGTTAGAAAAAATACTTGAAAAAATCCTATTGTTTGTCCATAGACATTAAAAATTTTCATGGTGATTGTATGGATTTACGTATGATTTTCTGTAAGAAGTTAATTTGTAGGCTTTTTTTTTGTGTTACTCAGTTTGTTTTAAGGGGTAAAACGAAAATACTAAACTTCTGTCTAAAAGAGTAAAATTTCCTATCCAGAAGTAGGGTTACATTTTAGGTACTGGGTAGATTTACAAGGCACCTTTAGATGAGGTATGAGCACATTTTGGGCCCTAACCTACTATTTACCCAGTTACAGTCTTGTCAGTATGCTCTAATATCTTCTGCCTTGGTGGACCACCTTCTTGCGAGTGTCCTGGGTATACAAAAGTTGTGGTATGTCTCCCTGGTGAGACTATATGAAGCTTCTCCCCTCCTTCATTCTAATACTGACAAAAATAGACTGGGAAAAAAGAGCAGATACTGATGTTATTGCTGCAGTGACTGTTCAAAACCAGGTCTCTGGCCATGGTACCAGATTAAGCAACTTAAATCAAGCAGAAATTATCAAAGTGTATGTCTCAAAAGACTTCAGCAGCTAAAAAGATGTGATGGCAGCCATTGCAGTACCACTTACCCTAGGCTGACATAAACTCTTGCAATCCTGAATACACCATAACCCAGTTTTGATGGGTGATGAGAAGGAGAAGACATACTAAGAATACCCTGGTGCTTCTGGATTTACCTTGGAAGATTGCACTTCTGAATAGTCATTTAGTTCCAGGTGAAGAAAATACAGCTCTTTGCCTTGCAAATGTGTGCTGTATGGTAGAGAAAAAAATAAAAAAAATACTATTTCCACTCTTGTTGTTTTTTTTTTTAATTTTATATTTTCCCCAAGAAAGTGTTGTAAAACCATACTGGGGAATAGTTACAACCCTGAACAACTGAAGATTGTTACAGTAACAATATCACTGACTAAGTTAGAAAAAATGTGATTGGAGAGGGAAGGGAAAGTGAGACTTGATTTAAAAACATAGAATTCCCTTTCATAAACCATATGCTACATTGAATATATACTTTGAACACATAAGAAATCTGTGTGATTACAATATCGGAACTATTGTTTCAGATTTAAAACTGAAATTTTAATTGTGTATGCCAAAGTCTCCTGTAGACGCTGAAGGAAGACACCACTTGCTCTTTTTGATCTCCTTCAGCATAGAAGGCTGTCATCATAGCATTTGCATAGCATTAACATATCACTACCCTGCCTTTCTTCCTCTTTACTTCTTCCTGATATCCTATTCTATTTGTGCTCTATTTTTAGAACATTTATCAGTTTTTCATGGTACCTATATTTACTTACAAATTCTTATTTTTCATTTCCTCATAAGCTATCCTACTTTTAAAGTTTTTTGTCTAATTTTACTGACTCCTCTGCACTTCTCTGAAACTTGTATCTCTTTCATGCACACTGATTTCTTCCCTTACCTTAGTTCCTTCCTTACTGTTCCTCTGTTCCCTCCATCAAGATTTTTGTCTGCTAATCATGTCCTCATGAACCTCTTTGCTATCTGAAGTGTGCTTGTTATTCTCCTTATATTCTTCTTATATTTGTCTCTGTCCTAATTTCCCAGTTAGAGGAAGGTATGGTGAGGATATTTCGATATAGACAACTTTATTATTAAAACAAAAAAAGGAAATGAGGAAGGCTTTTTTCTATTTGCAAAATTTATAAACCCCATCTTGCAAAAGTTACCATACAGCAAAGGAAACTCCCATTAAACAACCAAAAAGAAGTTTTACTTCACATAAAGCTGAAATACAGTAAAAACTTTATTTTTTCAGGTAATACTTGTGTACAGATTGGGATTTTTTATCCTCTATTGGACCTGTAATATAGCTGAAACAGATTTACTGTCAATTGTACTTGACACATTTATACTATATAATAATTACACTAAAAATACTGTGTTAAAATATAATCTACTAATTTTAATACTTAGTATTAGACATAAAATGTACCATAGAAGCAGTAGTGTTAGGTTATTGCATGCTAATAATTTAGTCTCTTTGAACTCTAAGAGGACATATGTATTATTATATACATTTCTTATGGATTTGGCTCATTAACAATAATGAATTAAAATGTAGCAAAATCCTATATATTGGTGGACGTCTTTAGTTTTTGTTTGCACTTTTGAAACATTTGAAAAAAATCAAGAGAATTTTTCTAGATTTTAGAGGGGTTTTAAACGTATTTTTTAAATGAAGATCCACTAAAAAGATTTAAGAAGTTCCTCTTAAAATGTTTCTTTTAGTATTCTGTCTCAAAAGCTGTTATACTGAAAATACATTACTGAAGTCAGTGGAAGACTTCCTATTGTTAGAATGCATTCAGAATCTCCTTATGGTAGCTTCCAATTAGAGATTACCAGCCAAGTCATCAGAATCACTAGTGCTTAGAAAACTCACTGATAGTATTTGAAACCTTTAGCTTCCTCACTGATAATAGTTTTTAGGACTCTTTTTTTGCTGAGTTTTTAAGAAAAGAGAATAGTGAAGGACATAAGAGTTAAAACTTGCAAAGCATAGCAGCAGTAAACATACAGTGTGTCACTTCTAATCTATGAAGGGAAGACATGCTGTGCTTATTTTGAAGAACTACAGAAATGTGAATTGCAATGGGAAATGGAAAAGAAAAATGGGAAACATATACTTCAATGACTACTTACCTTAGACTGTCATTTCTTTATTGAGGTAAACAGCAGTAGGTCAAGATTTAATCTGAAATTTTACAGTGATGCTTCATAAAATGGACTTTTCTCTCCTCAAAGTGTGCCTCAGTGTATATCTCAGTTTATTTCTGTGAAATTTTTGAAGTAACAGGCAGATCAGACACATAGGCACCTAACAAGTTTTCATTCTCCTGAAATCATTTTCATGAAACATTACTATGCTGCTGGTTGCCTACCTATGAGCCTGTGCTATTTACTTCTAAATCCTGCCAGCATTAAGGCTCCAGAACATTTTCTTCACCCCCTTAAACTAAGGGGGTTGTTCAGGTATCAGTACAAAATAAAGAGTTAAAAAAAGCAGAAATTTCTGTAGCTTGTGTAACGACAAACTCGATTTCAAAGCAAAATCTGAGAAAACGTAAGAACTTGAGTAGGACTGATGTATGACACATAACCATAATGGACACACAGATGCCACTTGCAGTAAAAGGATTATCATCATAGCAGAAATTGGATTAAGATGCCATGTGTGTTTAGAAGCTCTACTCTTCTTCCCTGACCCCCTTCTCAATCCTGCAACAGGGTGCATGGAGCAGTAAATACAAAAATTAGCATACTTAATCACATTTTTTGTCTTTCACAGCTCTCTGTATGTTTTGACTTTAACTTCGAGTAATATGTTGATGAAACAGCAACTATTCTTTTATAAGCAAGCTTTTTCATGCCAGTCATTTTCATTTAGTATTTTTGTGTGTGTATGTGAATTTTCATGTCCGCTATTAGTTAAATAAAGTGCCTAATAGGCCTGAAGTCTGGCACCCTTGGTGAATATGATCAAACATGCAATGGTAATCACATAGACCTTTGAAATTTTAGTTATTTGACGGGGTCAATATTAATGAAAAATGTTAATAAACTGGTCTCAATACAGCAAGCATTTTCAGGCAATAGTCATTGTACTTGTAATACTGGGAGGATCCTAATATACAGACTTACAGCGCTTGCAACTCTGCAATTTTTTGGTGAGTAGAATATAATTATTATTTATTTTCTTAATAAAAGGTCAGATGCGTTGTGCATAGATCCCTCCTAAAAAGCAATTTTTAATTGTCTACATTTCTCATTTTAATCTCTTCAGTAGTCAGTGGAGAATTCAGACATTTTGAGGTGTAGTTCACTAGACCGTTTTAAATATCTATCTGAGGATGAGGTGACTTATACCCTAAGAGTACCTATTTTCTTCAGTTGATTAGGAAGAAGGTTGAAATGCCCATCTAAATTTGTTACGAAGTATTGTTCCCAATGTTTTCCACTCTTCATATACTATGGAAGACAATTGCTAATCTACTCAAAAAAAGGACAGCTGGGTTTCTTGAAGCTCAGTTCTTGAAGTCTACAGAAATTTCAAATGAAACAATGTGATCTAAATTCAGAAAACAAGATAACAGGGTTAAGGTGATGATGATGATGATGATGATGATGATTATTATTATACTTTACATCAGAATTTTGAACAAAAGCCTGTAAATTCCAGATAGCTTCTCTTTTAGGTATAACAGACCCTTATTGGATAAAAGTTCTGCATTTCTACAACTATAGTTGTAACTATAGTAATAACCTTAAGTAGCTTTTGGCATGTCATCTAGCTCAGTGGTACTAATTTTTCAGTAAATAAAAGAAATTTTAAAAAGTTACATCTCCACAAAGGAATAGCAACACACTCTCTGATTCAGAACAGTTGGTAGCTCTGGTCTAGAAATTGAATTACTAGTATGTCATTGTGCCTGAACCTGCATCTTCATAGAGTTACTATAGGACAAACACAAGAATATACCTTACAATCTGAATGCTTATCTTAGTTCATACAGAAAGCAAAACAGCCATTTTCAGAGATTACTCAACAGGTAGAGTACAATGAGAGTGGAAGCTGATCCTTTGTTTAATACTATAACAGATAAAGAGTATGATACATTGCACTTCAGTGGGTATATATTTCATAGATTTTGCCTATTAAGAATCATCAAGACCCTTTTCATATGCTATCATGTTCCTTTCAGTTGAAAAAATATTGATAACATAGACAGACTAGTACCTTTCTATTTTCTGAATTGTATGAATAATTTACCACTGTCATGATTTTTTAGAAATACTTATTCACTCAACTTTATACATTGCATTCAAACTGTCTCAAAATATTGAAGTAATTTTGCAAAATTGTTCAATTGGCTTTTTTCAGTTATACATTCATCTTTAGTTGTATATATAGTTTTGGTATTGCTTCTGGCTGAGAAAAACCAAATAAAAACCTCTAAGATCAATAGGTAGTGGTGGTAGACTGCCCTGGTTTAAGCTAGGACTGAACCAATTTTCCTTTTAGTAATTTTACTTTTCAGTTACGTCTCTTCTAAGTGACTTGATGTTTATAGTTAGTGCTGGAACATCACTAGGAATGGTACGCAGAAAGTCTCTTGCTTATACTTATTCCTATGAAAACCAAGGTTGATGCTTTCTGCTGCTAACTTTCTTATGCACTGGAAATGAAAAAGCGGAGAACGGGTCACACCTGCAACCCTCCAGTGGGGAGGAGTGGGTTGGACAGGTGTCCCAAAACTGACCAAATGCAGTATTCCATCCCATACGTGTCATACGCGGTATAAGGCTGAGGGATCACGAGGGTCAAGCTCTCTTCTTCTATGACCAGCATCCTGGAAGGACTCTTTCCATTTCTTCTGCCTTTGATCCTGGTCCCTGCATTCCTGAATCCCGTTCCCATCTGATGCTGAGTCCAGTCTGTGACTTTCCCAGGGCCTGTCCTGCAGCGTTCTGGGTGACGTGATCATCATTGAGGGAGATCAATAATGGTTTTGTATACATTTGTATATATTCCATTATTTTCCATTGATATTATTATACTTCTTTATTGTTATTGTTTTGTAAAAACTATTTTAATTTTTCCAATCCAGAAGCTTCTCTCCTTTTTCTCTTTCCCTTCCCCTTCTGGGGCGGGCAAGGGTTAACAGACAGCATCTGTCATGCATTTAATAGCCAGACCAGTCTTTAACTGTGACAGGTTTATTGGCGCCTAACATGGGGTTCGAAGAGTTCAAGATAATGGCAGGTGTGATTGGAATGTGCTAGATCAAATTTATAGCTGTTACTGCTGTTTAGCTATTAATTGGCAGGCTCCTGTGCTTGACATGGGGCTTGCTTGCCTTACTGTAGAATTAGAGTCCAGTGCTTATTAATGACTTCTTTTTGCTTTCCCTGTTTGCTGTACTCCTTATCATCTTACTCTGCTGTGTCTGGGAACATTTGGATAACAGCAATGGCCATGTGCCTGGGCTGGCAGATGGCCAGGGCATTGCTGCTGTTTCTGTGCTGCTGTTCTGGAGAGGCTGGAACTCCAGTGTGAACTCAAGTTGAAGGGACTGTCACCTGTGGATATCAGCAGGATACCTTGAAGCATCTGTGATGGTGGATAAGTCCACACCAGAGCAGGTATATATCGAAGCATCTGTGGCTGTGGTTATGTCTGTGCTGTAGCAGGTACACGTCTGAAGGGATTGTGGCCCAAAGACAAGCCCATGCAGGAGAAGGTACATCTTGAAGCATCTGTGACTGCGCATGAGTTTATGCTGGAGGACCTCAAAGCATGTGGCCACGGATAAGACCACAAGAGAGCAGGTACGCCCCTGGAGGGACTGCAGCCATGGGTAAGGCCATGTTGGGGCAGACTTGCTTCTGAAGGTTTTGTGGCTGTGGGTAAAGCCATGCTGGAGCAGACATATCTCTGAGGGCACTGTGGCCCATGGAGAAAGCCATGCTGGAGCAGGTGCACCTCAAAATGACTGTGGCTGTGGATAAATCTATGCCACAGGTATAACCCTTAGATAAGGCTCCACTTGGAGCAGGTACTCCCCAAAGGGACTGTAGTCTGTTGTTAAGTCCATGCCAGAGCAGGGGCAAGGGAAGAAGTTCATTGCAATGTTAAAGCCTATAACCTGGTCCAGAGGGAACAGGGGTGGAGATTGTAATGGGGGTATCTTTAAATTGTTGTAACCCATGATTTGAGTTGCATCTAATGGGAATTACTATAGCAGGAACCACCTCAACCAATGAAGGAGAAGGCTTACAAGAAGCAGTGCAAGTGCAGTAACGACCCAACCTGTGCTGGCTTTGGTGCCCAGTAACACCATGCAACACACCACCTGTCCTGTCCTGAGTGACCACCATAAAAGAAGGAACCCGAAGTCAGACTAAATTGTCAACGGACATTTTGTGGACATTTTGCAGTGGCCCACAGACTAAAGGAATGATATCTGTGTATCGTATCAAAGAATGGGAAGGGGAGTGGGGTTGTTAATGAGGATGCATTAAATAGTGTTGGCCCTGAGCTTGATTCTCCTCAGGTAACTCCCAGAGAGAGCAGTCTTCCCTATAGGAAGCAAATAGACTAGTTGCATAGAGGAATGCTGTCCTCGTTATGGATCATCACAAATACAGACACTCTGAAAAAAAAGTATTTACAGGTATTCTTCAGCACGCCTATTATTTAATATAATCTTTTACTTCCATTTTCATTCTACATGTTACTGACACAGACAGCATCCCTCTCAACTTGCCAGTATTTCATTTGCATGCTGTTTACTAGAAGCTATTTATACTCTTTAATAGAAAATTATGGGTTTTTTTAAGCAAGAGCTTTAGTAAATTCTGCATAATGAGAAACTAAAATTTCTAGTTGGAAGATACAGTATTTGGGAAAAGATTCTTTAAATAAAACTAAAAGAATAGGCTTTAGATTGTCTAATCTAGTGCCATTTCATACCTGAGTTTGAGATGTGTTTTTCATTGCTAACTTTATAGTTCAGTATAATGGTCTTTGTACTAAAAAGGTAGCGTTCATTATGACCATGGCAATGCATGCATCATTCTGTTTAATGCATGAACACCAAGCATACAATACCTGCAGAACAAAGGTCATTAAAAAGGTAAGAATTAGAATAAAATAAAGGAAGTAAGATATTCAGATAAATCATTCATTTTCGTATTTCACTGTTCATTGCACCTCTTGCAATCTGCCTTTAGTATGTCTGATTTGGTATTTCAAAATTACTTAAAATTTTCCCTTTATCAACTGTGATTTCTGACAATACATATTTTCCATGGGCAAATGTGAACAAAGCTGAGATTTAGATTTTTAACATGGTCAGCTTTTTGATTTTCCCATTATTTTCTTACTCCCTCTACACAGAATTTAAGAAGTTTTTTCAAGTTTGATTCCTTCATTTCTCCATGAAAGTTCTCCTCTGTTCACATACACTGAAAATATGTGATTATTTTGAGTGTTACAAACTATATTCTCACCTGTAATGCTCCTTCTAATTGTTATATTGGAAAACAGGATTAATTTATGACATTTATACTACAGGCAACTACAGATGTTTTGGAAACCCCGCTTTAAATTACATGAGGTAGGCCTCAAATGCTTTGCCCTGTCTCCTCGGTCTGGACTCACAAATGAACAGTGGCAGTGCTCAAGTGTCAGCATCAGTATTAAGTACAAAGGGTCTCTCAGTCCTACCTGTTGTCTGTCCAGACCACTCATATCTCAAATACAAAATTTCTATCAGTGTTAAGGATTACTTCTTTATGCATGGTCAGAAATAAATCAGTTTTGCAATGACCAGAAATATTATGTATTTCATATACATCATGTGCTGAAGTTCTCCTTCTGTCTGCTCAGCAAAATGCCACTTACTGGGTGTTCTCTGATGCCTCCTGCATCACAGAACGTACTAGAGAAAGACAAAACTCCACAGCCTTCTAAAAATTACCCATACAGTCTCATCTCTGTATGACAAATTAAGATCACTGGAAGATCGGGCACTCTTCTCTTTTGCAGCCCAAAAGTGTGATCTTTCTGGTTATAGTCTTCAGCCTCCCACCCAATTCTCATCAACTGAGTAGTCCCTGTTCAACCTGGCAATTAGTTTGTAAAGAAAAGTTTCCATTGCTTCTCAGTTCATCACTGACATAACTGTACACAAATCTGTAGTTTAACCATGTTAAAGAGAAGCTAGGTGTGATAGCAATATATATGATATCCATATATACGATAAGTGGCTTTGAAGGAGTAATGGCTTGCTTATTAATTAAATAAAAATCCAAGTCCAATCCAAACCCAGCTGATCAGAAGCCTCTCTGTGTGCCCAGTTAGCTTCTCTCACAGCTCTTTCTACATTCAGTCTTTTCCCTTAAGCTATGTATAATTGACAGGTCGATATATATTTTTATTTCTTTAGTAGGTACCCCTAAAACCTGAAATTTTACTAGTTGGCAGTTAGCTAGAGAGGTCAACGACAGAAGTTCAGTGGTTAGCGACCTGATTCATGCTTTGGTGTTACTAAATGGGAAAATGTTAACTAATGAGTTAAAGTAGAATAAACATTGAACTGAAACAAAAAGTAGCT
Organism: Steatornis caripensis; assembly: GCA_013398225.1. Classification (NCBI taxonomy): domain Eukaryota; kingdom Metazoa; phylum Chordata; class Aves; order Caprimulgiformes; family Steatornithidae; genus Steatornis; species Steatornis caripensis. The sequence continues at coordinate 14,142 of VZSC01018016.1, read as the reverse complement.
GAAATACTTAAAATCTGTGGAAGAAAAGAATTGAAATATAGTATTGATGTTGAAGTTCCTAAGTTTTTAACATTACAAAGCAACTTAGTCCTGGAATTACAATATTGTTGTAAAGGTAGATCTTTATTTTCAGTGATATACTGAGTCAAAAATGTGTCTGTAAAAAAGGTGAGTAATGATCTATATTTAATTTTGATGTTAAAGAAACTCATCGGTGTAGGAAGTATGATACTTCTTCATCCAATGCTTTAGTTTATTAAATTGTGTAATGTACATTTTAAGTCCAAACCCTATTATTCTAGTTTGAAAGAAAGGTTAAAATATTTGTGGTAAATTATTTTCAAGGAAGATATTATTAGTCATAAGTTTAAAATTCTTTCTCTCTTTCAGTTTTCTTTGTATCTTTATTTCCTTTTAATGTACCATAGTCAACATAGATTCACCAAGGGAAAATCCTGCTTGACCAATCTGATAGCCTTCTATGATGGCATGACTGGCTGCGTGGACGAGGGGAGAGCGGTGGATGTCTACCTTGACTTCAGCAAGGCTTTTGACACTGTCTCCCACAACATCCTCATAGGAAAGCTCAGGA
>VZSC01018008.1:0-15697 GCA_013398225.1 Steatornis caripensis | reverse complement strand
ACAGGCTGCCCAGGGAGGTTGTGGAATCTCCTTCTATGGAGATATTCAAAACGCACCTGGGNAAGGGGCAATGGGCACAAACTGGAACACAGGAAGTTCCACCTGAACATGAGGAGGAACCTCTTTACTGTGAGGGTGACAGAGCACTGGAACAGGCTGCCCAGGGAGGTTGTGGAATCTCCTTCTATGGAGATATTCAAAACGCACCTGGGTACGTTCCTGTGCAACCTGTTCTAGGCAAACCTGCTTCAGCAGGGGGGTTGGACTAGATGATCTCCAGAGATCACTTCCAACCCCTACCATTCTGTGATTCTGTGATTTTATTAACTATTGCATTTGGTAATAGGTACATTTGTAAGGACAGAAAAAGAACTTCAACAGTGAAGAAATTCTGGCAGATTTGACATACTCTTAAAGGAAAAGAATCAACTTTCTTATTTAACTCACAATGGCACATACATTTTAGCAAAATATCAATGCTGAAGCACAAATTCTTTGTTACTGTTAATTTCAAAAAAAATACACCTCAGTCATAGTGTAACTAGTAATCACAGTCATAGTGTAAGTACCCAACAGTGGGAAGAACCATAGATCTGTACACCCAATGTGCTTGTTAAAATTCTCTTAAAGAACATTTCTCCTCTGAGCCTCCAACCTAGCAAAAACGTACGTCTTTTCTGCCCTCACAGATTCTGCCACACCTTCTTACACAGATTTAATCTGATAGGAATATAAAGGTAAATACAGCAATACCCTAATTGTGGAGCTATTGCAAAATCATGTGATTTATTTTTCTGATTTTTAGAATGACTGATTATACTTCATGAACTACCATCTCCCTCTGGTTTTCCACACAATCTTTGACAGTATTGGAATCAAGAGCGCATTTGCAGTAGTAATTCCTGCTGTGAGTAACTTAGGAGCCTTCTAGGCACACAAGAGAGTCAGAACAGTGTCTAATGTTCTTCAGTGCTCAGGAGGTAGAGAACTAAGGGTAAGAACAGCTGAACACAAGTTGACTAGCTGATGAAAGCAACATTCCTCAGTGGAGAGTGAAGATCTGATGCAGTAGATGGATAGATAGATGGATGGATGGATGGATGGATGGATGGATGGATGGAGAGGAACCATTTAGGACTTTCTCCTAAGGAAAAATGTAAACAAAGGTTTTAAGACACCAATGGCAGACTAAGACAATAAGAAGAAGCCTTAAGTTGGAGACTTTGAGTAAGAAAGTGTAAAAGTTACTTAGAATTACTACATACACCTTTGTGCGTACTCTCATTAGTAAATGAAAGCCCAGGAGGGATATTTTATGCGATGCTGTACATGTGATCTGTGTCTGCATTCATTTAAGACTACATAGCAGAGAGAAACCATGGCTTATCAGCAGCTGACAGCACAAGATGATCTGACTTCTCAGCCTAAGGCTCACGAAGACTATTCTGTTACTTGTTCATTTGAAATTTTTTCGAAGTATTAGAAGAGGACATTTTCACAACTTTTTTTTCCCTCCAGCATAGGACTTATGTCTAAACCAGACTCTTTCTGCAAAAAGGTATGCTTGCGGAGGGTGGTATTGGTAAATCTATTTTTCAGCAGAAATATTTTCCCAGAAAATGCCTCATCACCCCTAACTTTAGTATCACATTAAATTTGACTACAGTCTCACAAAGCAATAGCAAACAGCGAGAGTGCCTTTCTAGGAAGGGTGCCTTAGAGGGCTCTCATCCCTCCTTGGATTACCTACTCCATGTGTAGGCTGGGAAAACCAACCCGTACCATCTTTGACACAGAGAATGCATTGTGCTTCCTTCCTTTCTGTACCATCAGGGTACCAGTTCCCTCAGGATACGCTTCTTTGCAATGTACAAACAAAAGGTATCTAGATTTCCTGGCACCCAGTGGACATGCCTAAAGATTAGTTGCAGTCAAATGAGACAGTACCGTAGCTCACATTGCACAGCAAACAGTAGTAAATTTTCACTTCATTTATTTCAGACAGCATAGCTGAGCACATTTGTGGTTTGTCCAGCTGTGCTTCTGTTAACATTAACATCATTTAGCCCATAGAGGCCCATGCTTTAGTTATTACATACATTATAATGATACAGTTGTAAAGATACAATAGTAGAACTGAAGTTTAAATATTGCCTCATGAGAAAGGAACACAGGGATTTCTAAAATAAAATCTATAGTAAATCTGTAATAGGTTATTTCACATTTCACCAATTATCATTTTGCCATGAATAAACTCATATAGGAATGACGAGCTTTTTCCTTGGTAGAGCACGCTGAGGTAACAAAAGGTAACCTACTATGAGAAAAACTGCTTTTCACTGGCATAACACTGGATCGGTGGCTATGTCTGATAGTATATGAAATTTCAGTTTTGAATATAATGCCTCTTGGTCTTTCGGGAAAAAAAATTCCTTCATAGCAAAACTTTATTTCAGATAGGAGCTTGTTATGAAGTTAGAATACATTTGGTTAGTTTTGGACAGGTATATAAAAAAATAAAGTCGTGACCATAACCTTAGCTTTTATTTTTTTTTTAAATAATTCCTGGGATAATAATAATCCCCTTGATGACAGGGGAGTGAGGGAAAGGAAGGAAGTAACTCAACGTGGGGCTATAAAACTCCATTTTGTACGCAGAATTTTAACTAAGGAGAGCTTCAGGTCATTAACCCTGAACTGCTTTCCAGTAGTTTCCAGTTTCCAGGGGAAACTCTCTCAGACTTTCTTAATAGAAGAGGTGTTCCAGCCCTCTGATCAATTTTGTGCCCTCTGGACCTGCTCCAACAGGTGCATGTCTTTCTTCTACTTCTTCCACGAGTTTGATTTATTGTTGTCTAAGCTGAAAACCAGAAACTTTAGTAACAGCTAAGTAACCAAACCTTGCTTAGATCAAAACACATGGCTGTGCCAATTAGTGACTGAGTAAACAGCAGCATGAAAAATGGTAACCCTTAATTACAGCCTCAAGTGTAATGCTGGGCATTTCGTATTTTCTGTTTATCCAAAACGAACAGTAAGTAGCTTGCCACATGTTTCTCATGTCTCGGAGGACTAATTAAAACTGGCCATCCCTGTTGCCGACCACCTGAGTACTGATTAGATCTCCCTGGGCAAACATAGTTTCCAGTCTTTGTCCGCTGATGCTTTCTCTGTGACCCTTTGCTTCTTTTGTTTAGTAGTTCACTATTAAATTTAGCCTGCTAATTCAGCTGAATGGTGCTGAACTGCAGCTGTCCCATCTATTTTAGTAAAGCAGTAACTTACCTATATAACTGAGCTACTAACGTTAAGATAATGAGTCCTGTTAACGATTGCTCCTAAGTTTCCAGTAGCTGGCTCATCATGCCTTTGCCTTTGGCCACTGCTGCGAGTGCACACCCAGTGTACTGTGCAAGAACCACAGGCTCCCAAATGTTTCCTGAAGGGCCATGCCTCCAGTTTGATCTCCCAAATAATCCTGCCATTGAAGAGTCTCCTTTGAGAGAAGCTGGCATCAGATAAGCTACCTCATTAGTAAGAAACCACACGGGTACTAGTAACCTTAGTAATTACTGCTAAATACTGTGAGAGTACTATTTGTAGAGAGGAAAGTGACACAGAGTTTCCTTGAGATTAAAAAAAAAAGAACAAGTCAGGTTGTTAGAACTATCTAATTGTGTGGACACAAAGGATTTGGATCCAAGGCATCTCAAATTATTCCTTCCAGCACACATTGCTTTGCATGTATTAATAATTAATCTCTCAGGCTTTTAGGACACCGGGTTCCATTCATTCTTACCCAAGTCTGAATTAAGATGCCTAAATGATTTGCTGTTTGTAAACATCTGGATGACTACTAGTCTCTCCCTTCTACCAGCCTACTGGCAAAAGTTTTAGCAGCACCTCATCCAAAGAAGGAATCTCCTGTTACCACGTGGCTGTATTAAAAGTCTTTCAGATGCCACACAGCAATTTTTTATATCCTAAATCTTGTAGATAAGACAAATAGTATTACTAGTAACTATTTCCTCCTAATTGATTTTAATGCTATTGCACAAAAAAGAGGACACCTAAAGTATAACATATTTTAATAATCCCAGATGAAGGCAAAAAATGAAAAAAACTATCAATTTAAATATCTTGTAGAAATGTACGAGTAACACATGGCAATGGAAAAACAAAAAGTTATTTTTCATGTGTATATACTTAATGTCGATGACAAAGATACAGTCAGAATCTGCTAGCATCCTGCAAGGATGTGGTTTTCTTTGAGGACACAAAATTTGGACCACGGTGGAAGTCTAACTCATCCCTTTGTACAACAGAAGACAAGGTCTTACAGGTAGCATTGGAAGGCTTTCTTGCCGCTGAGCTAGAATGAAGCTGATGTGAGTTCCTCCTTCCAAGAAAGTAACCAGTCCAAATAGATTCCCTCACAGGGTGGTTAGCCCTGGCATGCAAGCCTTCATGGATGCTTTTACTTTGGACCTTGGTGAGGTAAGTTTAACTGCCGCATTTTAAAACTGAGGGAGATACTTTTCTATGTAAAACTTGAAAGGGAAAAAAAGCCCAAATGTTTGACTATTAGGGATTTATATAAAGGAAGACCTTCACATGATACCAAGAAACTTGACAACTGGGTGTAAGCACCTTCTCGGAAGCGGCCAGCATCGAGCCACGAGTAATAAAATAACTGCCGCCCTGAAAGGAGACCCTCCTCTATTTCAGCAGTGGAAACTTACGGAGAATTGTACCTAGACAGCCTAACTTTGAAAGCAATACCAATATTTTTTTAATAAGAATAAAAGGATTGATGAAGGGTCTGCTTAGAAATGAAACTGCTCCCCCTTCCATGCAGAAAGGAGATGGGTGATAGGAGAGGATAAATCTCAAAAGGCTCAGTTACGAGACTGAAAGACTTCACTGTGAGACACTTTTCTGAAGATGCCACACAGAAAACGAAAAATACAGAATAGGAAAAGAGTTTCTATGTATACAACACACTAACATCAAGCCCAGAGTAGCTGTAATGTGTTAATCTTCATTGAATAGTATCCCATATATGAGATGATGTGGTTTTGTTACTTGATTTGTAACATACATTATTATAAACCATTGTACCATTTATACATATTTAAATACAAAGACAAAATCATATGAAAAAACATGGAGTTTGCAACTAAATCACTTCAACACATCATATTGGGTTCCTGTAAAATGCTGCAAGGTTATTGTTCTTCTGAGTATCATTACAATAAAAGAGCCCACACTTAGTGTACCACAAATTAGCAGTATCAAACAGCTCTCCTGAATAAAAGATGCAGACATATCAGAACACAGGCAGCAATATGACTGAGATATTAAAATTTGCCAGCAGTAAGCAAGTTCAGGGAAGAAAAAAGTTTTGAGGTCAAGGCAACTTTATTTGTGAGGATTAATGATAAAATAAAGTTCATTTGTGTTGAAGTATATTGGAAAGGACAATTATCCAGGGGATTAGGTTTCCAGATCTGAATTCATGCCTTGAAGAGCACTGCACGTCGATGGCATCCCAGCCAGTCTCCCTGGGATGCTGACCTGTTTGCATGGTGGCAGAGGACCTCAGTTCATGTCATCTGGGCCCATCGTCCTCCGGTCCGAGGCACATGGCTAATCCATCAGGAACCCATTTGCTGTGAAACAGTGTTTGACAGCTCCTCAGCCTCACCGCCCCATTGCACTAAAAACCTCTGCTTGACAAAAATACCCAGTCAATTAAGGGAGATTGCTGCTAAGAACTGAAATATGGGCTTTTTTTCTTCTAACAGTTCTCTACTGGGTCTAAATAAAGAGATTTAAGATGTTCCAAAGAATGCAACAGTGCTCACACAGGCCTTCCCAACAGCCACTTACCGCAGCAATTGCCAACACTTTTGTTTATAAAAGATAATTGCCCTTCTAGATCATTTAGGAAACAAGCCTGGCTCTCAGCTTCAAAACTCCAAACGGTTTGTGTTTAATTATACTTAGACATTAAATGTCTTTTCTTGTATACTGCAAAAAACCAACCTGGAGCTACATTAAGATTCATATACAATGGTATTTTATAAAGTATTAAATACAAAATATACTTTGAGCTTATTTTAAAAATATAATGTGTGGAAATGTTAAAGATGAATTATTTATTGCCAGACCCACTGAAACTCCCTAATATATTTTGAAATATAAAACGAGGCTATGCTTAATTTCATTTCATATAAACTAAGGGAGGATAATTTTGAATTTAAGAGAATTCACTGCAAGGGAAACAATAAGAAATATCCTGAAAAATCATTCCTCTTCTTTATGTGATGCGTTGACCTTCTTGTGTACATTTTCTACAAACATTTGTGAGATCAGGTTTCATAACCAAGTGGTCACCTGAAATTAGAATTTCCACTGTATATGTAGAAACAATATTTTAAATTAACCTGACCACATATTAACTGTACAAATGTTACATATTAAGTAGATTATTCTTCAACTTACATGTTGAATTAAGTATTTAAAATAGATAATACTGAACTTGCTGTTATATTTTTCTTAAAAGCCAAATGGAAAAAAAATGAGAAATAAATTTAATCTACTTAAAAGAGTTTAAAATTTAATGTCATGTAAGGCTCAAATCTATTCAATTTTAGCTGTTGAATACTGCCCTGAAACAGTAGGAAAACTGAGATTTGTGGTCACCTAAGCAATCTTNTATTCTTCTTAAAAGCCAAATGGAACAAAAATGAGAAATAAATTTAATCTACTTAAAAGAGTTTAAAATTTAATGTCATGTAAGGCTCAAATCTATTCAATTTTAGCTGTTGAATACTGCCCTGAAACAGTAGGAAAACTGAGATTTGTGGTCACCTACGCAATCTTCATTTGATCCAACTGCATGTTGGCATTATGCTTCCGTCTCATTGATTTATACCTTCATTATTATTTAGATGCTGTATTACACTGACAGTATTCACAAACATGTGACTGGATCTAGGTTTCTAGATCCTTAGCTACCTGTAAACTGTTTTTTTCAAAGTGTGGAGCACCCAACAGCTGACTCAAACTGAGATCACATCTTGCTGACACTTATGTGCCTTCACCTGCAATGATCCTCCAAAGTGGGATGCTTTTGGTGTTATTTAGACACCCTAAAAATAGGACCAAGATCAGGGACTCTCTAGGTTATCAAGAGATTCGTAGGAAAGCAAAACACTGAGATTGGTTTTGGGCTACAGCCCAGATTTCTGAAAGTCTCCACAATCATATTTTCAGAAGATAATGTCCATATTAATTTTTAATGGCATAAAAGGGCAGCTGAACCAAAGCGAACCCCAAGGATGCAATATTGTTCCTGGCTGAAATTTGTTTGGTTTTAAAGTATTGCAAAATACAAATGGTCTACTTATAACCCTGAAAAACATCCTCCATATCATACAAACCATGTTCATTCAGTAACACCAGTTCTGCCTCTGCCCCAGCTTAACTGAATTTACTTGAGCTATTTGATTGGAGTGCTTATACATATATATACATATATGTTCCATATGCTTAAAACAATATATAATTGCTCTGTATATCTTTTACCTTCAGATTCTGATTTATTTCAACCAGAATTTGCAATATGGAATAAAAATATAGACAGTTTTTTATACTTCAGAAAACTAAAGTACTGTCCTTTCTAAAGGTTACACGCACATCATATGTATAGAAGATATTCTTCCAACATGAAGCACTAATTCTCTTCATGTTTTTTAAAACCTGAAATGTTATTTACTGTAAATTTCAGATGAAATTTCTATTCATAGATAATGTTCAGGCCATAAAATGCCTTTTACCTTTCTACAAAGCTAGAAAAAATGCAAAGAGTTTATTTAAGATTTTCAAAACTGAAAAAATGAAAACGGGAAATGTCCAACTGTTTTCTTTACAGGCTTCTTAGATATTCCAAACAATCAAGTTATGCTTGTAACAGGAAGAAGTAAACTTTTGGCAAACTAAGAAGATCAGTTGGACTCTTTCTAACCTAATTGTTGTCTCCCAAGGGGATAAACACATTTTGTGACAGGGCTTGTTCTTACAATACTACTTATATTTACTCTCTATGCATTTCAAATCCAGAGATCAAAAGACAGAGAGATGGAAAACACAGCTCTTAAGCTGTGCCCCAAAGCTACAAATGTGTTAATATTCTCATCTTTCATGTTTGCAAGATAATTACAGTAAAGAGCTCTTTGCTTTAGATTTCAAGAAGGAACTTAACCTCTGATAATGGTACACTATAAAACAAGAGACAGTATTGCCTTTATTGCAGAATAACTGGTTAGATATTTCTGGGTTTAAAATTGAAGCCTTTATATCCACTGGGCTTACAAATAATTCTAAAGTGGTTTATGCTCAGAAAACCAAACGCACCTGCTATTATTTCACTTTGTTACTTTCACATTTTAAAGTTTTGAGTAATGTATGCTTTCACCAAAATTAACATGAAACTGTTCTTAAACTTCTATAAATTCAGATTTATAATACAAATTTCATCCTCAATAAATCTAAAATTCTCCCCACACTTCTTTCTCTATCTCTGAAGGAGAAATTATTCTACTTATACTTCAGAAAAGAGCTGTGATGACAAATGGGCAAAAAATCTTTCTTTGCCTTGCTGACAGTTACAATAAATACATACATGCATTATTATTGCAGATCAATACAAAACCAAATTTGCTTCAGTTTTTTAATGAATGAAAAAATTCCGTTTCCTCTTTGGTCATTTTTAACTTTGTTAATAAAAGCAAATACAATTTGGAAACACAGGGCTGGATTAAGTGGCTTTAGATACCATTCGAAGAGGACATCAATTAATAACGTCCCATGTACTTCAGCTTAATAATTAGGACACTAAATGAGCCTGCAGAAAACTTACCTAGAAAAGTTCAGTTGGTCAGAGATGGAGCTTTCATACACAAACTGCCTTTTCAAAAGGTTCCCTCCTATGCCATTTATCATTATGTTGCAGTCTTCATGGGCCACTAATATTGATGTACAAGTTTTAAGTCACTGAAAACTCATCATGTTTTAGTTATGGAGTGCTACACGATCCGTTTCAAATTTTGAGTTTTTACATTTATTTCAGATTAAGCTATCCTGTCAATTTGACCAAACCTATGCATAGCCTATCTACGCTTAGAAATACACCTATCTGACTCAGGCTGCAAGAATTAATTCATTAATGTTATAAACTGCTGCAAAGTTTTAAAATGTATCCTAAAATCTAAATAGCATCACTTTTTTAATCCATGTCATTGAGCAAATAAACTGTCTTCTTCGTTGTTTGAGTATACTCTATATATAGTAGGTTTCACCAGCCAGTATCAAGTTTTTGGATTCTTGTCATGGTGACTTCCTATATCTCTCTGAGAAAAAAATTAATAGTCACAATTTCCAGGGCTTGTTTAACCATGCTGTCTTTGTTAGAACTATTTAACAGGAGACTGTTCTCCTTTATATGCTGTGGTTCTGGTTTTGCTTTGAGATTTCCTTCTTCTCCTTTTGCTTTTGCATTTTTGAAGTGTATCTTGAATAGTTAAAAGCACAGCAACATGCATTTCAGCTCAATGAAAAGCTGTTTATCAAAAAAGTGCAGTGTCCATGTCACCTCTAATCCTCTCATGGCTCTTCAGAGATCAAACAGATGACAATTCATCTAAATAGAAGTCAGTTCTCGAAAGGTTAGAGACACCTGTGCTAGAAAGACAGNAATATTTAACCATGCTGTCTTTGTTAGAACTATTTAACAGGAGACTGTTTCTTCTCCTTTATATGCTGTGGTTCTGGTTTTGCTTTGAGATTTCCTTCTTCTCCTTTTGCTTTTGCATTTTTGAAGTGTATCTTGAATAGTTAAAAGCACACCAACATGCATTTCAGCTCAATGAAAAGCTGTTTATCAAAAAAGTGCAGTGTCCATGTCACCTCTAATCCTCTCATGGCTCTTCAGAGATCAAACAGATGACAATTCATCTAAATAGAAGTCAGTTCTCGAAAGGTTAGAGACACCTGTGCTAGAAAGACAGTAATGGTTCCCTGAGAGCACCATAATAATCAATAAACTTTTGTCTTGAAAAACATCAGTAGTATACTTCAAATAAACCATGGGAATTAAGCCAGACAATAATACACATTGGGACACCTCAAGTCCATGAACTAGTTATTTAAAAAGCATTAAAAAATGTTTCATAATTATTTTCAGTCTTTCTTAAATTATCTAAAATATACAGATACCCACATGTAAACATGCTACACCATGTAGCAAAGAAGAAGAAAATTTCTTCTGCCTGTCCCAGACGTACGTTCTTGCCTGATGGCACGTATAGACTACATAGCTGCCACAAATGATGAAGAAGATAGCCCAGTTTTGTGCAGCAGCTCTTGGACTACTTAATTGTGCTTTGATGTAAATCTGCTTTGATTTTAGGTATATATATATGTATATATATATATATCCAATCTATAATTGTTTTAAGCTTAAGACAGGAAACACAGCTGGAAATGAGCAAAGAAATGTTGACCTTCCTCTCTGCAACCATGCTGGTATACAAGCAACTTGCCATGGAATTTGTTTTTGTATATAAAGCGTATAAGTAATTGCATAAATAAGTATACCATGGACTTCAGTAAAGCAGTTTACATAGTATTTTAAAGATCAGGAACCAAGCAGTGGGTGTGTTGTAGAAGTATGGCTTCTAGAAGAAAGGAAGGGAGAATTGCTCAGCTCCTTACAGCAAACATATATGTATCCTGGTGGGTAGGAAGTAAGTTATGGCTTATATTGGGTTTTCTTAAGTCAAGGTGAGTTTTTGATGGGATGATGCAAGGATGTTGGATGTTATGAAATAGTACTCCAGAAATGACAGGAGAAGCATGGGGGAAAAGCAGAAAGATATCAGAGGCAGAAGTTCAAAGTACTGGAGAAGGTCCCAAGATCAGTTTGAACAGACAGAAAAGCAAAATCATCCACAGTTCTTCCCTCTGATTCTGAACTCCATTTCCATTCAGTAAGGCTTGCACTGCCTTTTCATTGCTTCTGCAACATTTCTGTTCATAAAGTTTTTTCCCCATGAGCACTGTGGAAATATTTAGTGCCAAAACTGATTTCAATAAACTAATTTAATGAACTGAGTGTTAATCCTGATATGGGACCTGTGATCCTATGATCTCCTTTAAAGATCCACTGCCTTCAAAGGAAACATCTTAAGAATACAAAACCAGCTGGATCAGCAATTCTGAGATTAGAGACTAAAAGTGCTGTGGGGATTTTGATGCTTAACTCTGAACCTGATAAACTCTACATAGTCATTAACTGTTCCCAATCTCAATGCCAGCCACAGCTGCTTCCTTAGATCTCCCTCGGCACTTTAAAATATAATTTTCTGCTTTATGTCAAATTTTCTTAAAGAGTGAGGAAGTGTTTGACATCTAGTTTGTGCCTAAATCAATTTGAATCCAGAAACTAAGGGGATCTGAAATACCCTAATTTGGGCACTTCAGAGTTGGGATAGTCACACTGGAGATTTTGGAGTCACTTTTTCAGAGCAGTATCCATCACTAGCTTTTTTAAAAGCATCTTGGGGACTTCCCTGCTTCCTCTTCAGAGCAGTGAGAGCACTTGCCCAGGTTATGGGAGACAAGCTCAATTTGTTCTGCTTCATCATTCAAAAAAATCAAACCCATGACTCTAAACACTAGGTTGTCACCTAGTCTGACTCAGACAGTGACCATTTGTATGAACGGAAGAAAAGGATTAGAAGTGGATAGGGAAACAGAGGTATCTGTTTCATTCAGTTTCCTGCGGACAGAGAAGAACATAAATCCATATTTCAGAGCTTATCAGACCACCTCCTGTTCAGGCTCTTCTCCAGGCTGATTGCTGTTTTTTGTACAATTACTGAAATGTATAAGCAGCCCTGATAACACATCCAGAACCCTTGCCAGTGTTAACAGCCTCACTCACAAGGGGCAAGATCGTGTACTTTCATGTCATTCTTAGTATCTCTCCAACACAGTGAATGCCTCAGTACAAAGTGACCACTTCAACAGGTGCAAGAAGAACCCCCGCAACGAGCTTCTGGCAAAGCTGCCCTAGTCATGGCCATCCACAACCTCAGGTACTGGAAAGGTCAAACAGTGGTTGACAGGAAAAGGAAAGGACAATGTTGTCCTTACCATGTTGCTTTTGCACTGTTGCCCAGTAAGGTTTGATCACCTAGTTGGGAAATAGAGATAATCTCGTGCAATTTAGGCAACTGATCATGTAGCTCTGATACCTAGAAGAACAACTGTGAGTGGTTTCCAAACAGCCAAGAGCCTGAAATACATTCACACAAATTGTTTAATTGCTTATCCTGAACAATGCATAGACATGTAAAACCTGAGATCTCTATAGGCAGAATTTGCCTCCATCCATGGAAAGAAAATATGTCTAATGAGTAATGTCATCAGCTCTACTGCAAACAGGCATATTCCATACTGCTTACATTAATCTCCCAGTAAAGTAAATGACATAAATTCTGCTTTAAGTTAGCAGTTCCTCATTACAACAGAAAAAAGATCAAAACCTTGCCATTAATCACAACTTTGCTCTTAAGCAGCACCATACCATTACTTCAAGATAGGTTTTCAGTAAGTAATAAAGTGCTACCAGGATAATGGCAGTGGAATAACAAATGAAATCCGTTCTTGCTCACATTTGTTCCACTTCTCTGCACTGATAGTAAAAATACATAAAATGGGACACTGAAGATATCCATATGCAGTGCGTTAAATGAAGAGGAAAAAAAACATCCTAGTGGATACCACTTTCTCTCATGCATCATCATCTACTTTCTGCCTAAGTCACACTAAGCTGCTAAGAAGCAATAAGAAGCTGTAATTGGAGAACTACAGAAGATCCAGAGCATGTAAACACACACTAGCTTAAAAAATAACAGTTCTCATCCATAGAGACATTACTCCTATCCATCATCTTTTCTGTATTTTGGACACCCTCTTGACAGAGAATCCATAGTTCTGCGGTTTTAGTCAATGGGTTTTTTGATCATGGGTTGGTCTACACATCAGGCCTGCTGGTAACAGATGGGCTACATCTCTCTCAAAGGGGGAAAAGGATTTTTGCACAGGAGTTAGCAGGGCTCATCAAAAGAGCTTTAAACTAGATTTGAAGGGGGAAAGGGATTAAATCAGGCTCAGCAGAGATTAGCCTGGGGGCAGCATGCCAATGTTTGTGGGATGGTGTACTAGCAAGGTCCTTTGGTCTGCCATGTCATGGAGGTACGAAACAGAGAGCCATGCAACAGCAAAGACACAAGGATTATTGATGTGTTAGAAACCACAGAAGCACCTGAGAATGGTCAGGTAGGAATTAGGGCTTCCCCTCCCAAAAAGGTGGTGGGATGAATAGCCCAATTGAAGTGCATCTACACCAATGCATGCAGCACGGGCAACAAACAGGAGGAGCTGGAAGCCATTGAGCAGCAGGAAAACTATGATAGCAGCTATATCATGGAAACATGGTGAGATGACTCACACAACTGGAGTGCTGCAATGGATGGCTACAAACTCTTGAGAAGGGATAGGCAAGGAAGGAGAGGCAGTGGGTTGGCCCTATATGTTAGGGAGTGTTTTGATTGTCTAGAGTTCAATGATGGTGATGACAAGGTTGAGTGTTTATGGGTAAGAATTAGGAGGAAAGCCAACAAGGCAGATGTCATGGTGAGAGTCTGTTACAGACCACCCAACCAGGCTGAAGAGGGGGATGAAATATTCTATAAGCAGCTGGCAGAAGTCTCACAATCACTAGCCCTTGTTCTCATGGGGGACTTTAACTTACCAGATGTCTACTGGAAATACAATACAGCAGAGAGGAAACAGTCTAGTAGGTTCCTGGAGTGTGTGGAAGATAACTTCCTGACACAGCTTGTGAGTGAGTCAGCTAGGGAAAGTGCCCTGCTGGACCTGTTTCTTGTGAACAGAGAAGGACTTGTGGGTGATGTGACAGTTAGAGGCTATTTTGGGCATAGTGATCACAAAATAACTAAGTTTTCGATTCTTCGAGAAGTAAGGAGGGGAGTTGGCAGAACTGGCACCTCGGACTTCTGCAGGGCAGACTTCAGCTTGTTTAGGAGACTGGTTGACAGATTCCCTTGGGAGGCAATCCTGAGGGGCAAAGGAGTCCAGGAAGGCTGGACACCCTGCAAGAAGGAAATCTTAAAGGCGCAGGAGCAGGCCATCCCCATGTGCTGAAAGATGATCTGGTGGGGAAGAAGACCAGCCTGGCTGATCAGAGAACTATAGCAGGAATTCAGGGAAAAAAGGAGATTTTATGGTCTTTGGAAGAAGGGGCAGGCAACTCAGTGGGACTACAAAGATGTCATTAGGCTATGCAGGGAGAAAATTAGAAGGGACAAAGCCCAACTAGAACTTAACCTGTCTACTGTTGTAAAAGACAATAAAATATGTTTCTGTAAATGCATTAGCAACAAAAGGAGGACTAAGGAGATTCTCCATCCTTTACTGGATGCAGGGGGAAGTATAGTGACAAAGCATGATGGAAAGGCTGAGGTACTTAATGCTTTCTTTGCCTCATTCTTCAGGAGTAAGAGCAGTTGTTCTCCAGGTACCCAGCCCCCTGAGCTGGAAGACAGAGACAAGGAGCAGAATGAAAGCCCCATAATCCAAAGAAAAGTGGCTTACTACACCACTCGGGCACATACATGTCAATGGCGCCAGATGGAATCCACCCAAGGGTACTGAGGAAGGTGGTGAAAGTGCTCACCAAGCCACTTTCCATCATTTATCAGCAGTCCTGGCTCACCAGGGAGGTCCCCGTTGACTGGAGGTCAGTAAATATGATGCCCATCTGCAAGAAGGGCTGGAAGGAGGATCCAGGCAACGATAAGCCTGTCAGCCTGACCTCGGTGCCATGGAACATTATGGAGCAGATCGTCTTGAGTGCCATCACACGGTACGTACAGGACAACCAGATAATCAGGCCCAGTCAGCATGGGTTTGTGAACGGCAGGTCCTGCTTGACTAACCTGATCTCTTTCTATGACAAGGTGACCCACTTAGTGGATGAGGGAAAGACTCTGAGTGTTGTCTGCCTAGACTTTAGTAAAGTCTTTGACACCATTTCTGGCAGCATTCTCCTGGAGAAACTGGCTGCTCATGGCTTCAGCAGACATACTCTTCACTGAGTAAAAACTGGCTGGCTGGGCCCAAAGAGTTGTGGAACAATGTGGAACATTAAATCCAGTTGGCGGACGGTCACAAGTGGTGTTCCCCAGGGCTCACTCAGTATTGGGGCCAGTTCTGTTTAATATCTTTATCAATGATCTGAACAAGGGCATTGAGTGCACCCTCAGTAAGTTTGCAGACAACTAGTTGGGCAGGAGTGTTGATCTGCTTGAGAGTAGGAAGGCTCTACAGAGGGATCTGGACAGGCTGGATCAATGGGCCAAGGCTAATTGTATGAGGTTCAACAAGGCTGAGTGCTAGGTCCTGCACCTGGGTCAAAACAACCCCATGCAATGCTACACGCTTGAGGAAGAGTGGCCAGAAAGCTGCCTGGAAGTAAAGGACCTGGAGGTGTTGGTCGACAGCAGGTCGAATATGAGCTGGCAGTGTGCCCAAATGGCCAAGA
>VZSC01018006.1:69498-122164 GCA_013398225.1 Steatornis caripensis | reverse complement strand
AAGGGAAGGGAAGGGAAGGGAAGGGAAGGAAAGCCCTTTGCTGCGGCGGAGCAGGTTTGCAGGCTGGAAGGGAGCGCCACCGTGCACCTTAGCTCCGAGGTTCCTGCAGACCCTGGGATCACGACCCCCCAGCTCAGCCTTTACCCTACCACCCGCAAACTCCGAAGATTCGCGGCGTTTTCCGTCCAACTGGTGGCTTTTCCGTGCTGACTTTGCAGGCACGTTCCTTCCTCCTNGGGAAGGGAAGGGAAGGAAAGCCCTTTGCTGCGGCGGAGCAGGTTTGCAGGCTGGAAGGGAGCGCCACCGTGCAGCTTAGCTCCGAGGTTCCTGCGGACCCTGGGATCACCACCCCCCAGCTCAGCCTTTACCCTACCACCCGCAAACTCCGAAGATTCGCGGCGTTTTCCGTCCAACTGGTGGCTTTTCCGTGCTGACTTTGCAGGCACGTTCCTTCCTCCTCGTTACGCACCGCACACCCGTACCGCCTTCTACTCAAGATTCGGCTGCGTTTAAGGTTTTGCATTTAACCTCAGAGTCGCATCGAGGACCAACGGGAGACAGATGCCTCCACGCCAGAGAGGCCCCCAGCTCCGTGGAAAGCCCATGTTTGGGAGGAGGAAAGGCATCCTGGAGCCATGGAATCTTTTATCACATTATGATTGAAAACAAAAAATCTCCAGCCACATCACCGGTGGGAGAACCTCAGTGCACAGTCCTGAAAATAATGAATATGTTATGGACCATTATCCTTCCTGGCCGCCGCCGTTCGTGAGACGACTGCTAAAGAAATGCTTCTTCCTTAAGAGACAACGGAGAGGACTTTTTCAACTCTGCTCTGTAGCGCTGAAAATGCTGGTAGCAAAAATTGTTCTGCTGTCATTAGAGATGAGTAGGACATAATGGATTTTTTTTCCTTTGGTTTCAGTGGGAGAAAAATGTCACGTTGGGATTCTGGTGAAAAAAAAGGCACGCAGCACGTGAGCGCACGCTGCTCGGGGAAACACCGAGAAAGGCAGCGCGTCCGTGTTGGCTGACAGCTACAGTGATCACACTAATAAGGGGATATACATTTTGGGACGGAGGGATACGTAGGAAGACGCCATCCTACCGCAAGCCCAGGGCGCTCGTCGGGAGCCACATTGCTGCTGGCAGCTGCTGCTGAATTCATCAGATGAGCAAGCGAAGTTGCAAAAGCTGCAGGGGCTCGGACGCCGCACGCGTTGCAGAAGTGCTGCGGAGGCCCTCTCCTCCCCGTTTGTGCCATTTCCCACCCGGGCTCACTGTTCAGCTTTCAGGTGGCTTTTTAATTTGTTTTTTAAGTTGCTGCCGCGGTGACGTACACGCACGCCCCTGCGCACACAGACCTTCCCATGCAGCGTGTGCGCGTGGGCTCAAGGCGGGTGATGCCGTAGGAAAGCTCGCCTGGCAGGTCGGTTTGTCCATTCACCGCCTCTTCCACGTGCTACCTGATCTAAAAGGCAGTGCTAACAGAAATTATTTCGTTAGGGGTGCACTGTAAGCTTTAGCAATGCATCGTCAATGTTTTTACACTTCATAGCGCTTCCGCAATGAACTGCGAAGCGCTTGGCAGCACCAGCCCTGCTGCTGGGGTCGGGGCTGTGGCGAAGGTCCCGTCGCGGTGGTAAACGAGACCGGCCCTGGTTTGTAGCGCTCAGGTTCTGCACTTCCCTGCGCCAGTGCCAGGGAGAGCTGAGCATCCAGAAAACACAGAATAAAAGGGAGGCTGCAGCCAGTGGAATATACAATTTGTTCCATAATCAGTTTACTTTGTTTTTTAATTCATGAGAAGTAAATCCTGCAGTGAGTTAGAAAGGCCATTATTGCCTCCTCTCGCTAAACAAACACGCGCCGAATCCTCTCATTATCCTTCTCGACTTCTGTACACCAGAATAAACACAAATCAGAAGATCTGCCGGAGAAAGACAAGACTCCGACACATGAGCGGCACGGGCTCTCGGGGAATATTCTGCGTATGAAGTATCATTGCACACAATTTACAAAGACATTTTATGCTTCTTCAACACTTTTTAGCCTCAAAGATTCCAAGGTCTATAAATACCTTAAAGACCTGCGATACGCGTCTGTCTCCGGAGTAGAACAGAGCACTCATGGTTATTATTTGTGTTTAACAGAGCAGTTTTAGTAGGTCAAATCTTTTTGCTCTTATTTGGAAAAAATTGCCTAGAAATGGCAGGCATTTCTTTTGACTAGGGGATTTAGCCCAAATGGAAGAAAAGACAATGTTTTCATAGTTTTCATCTTAAAAAAAAACCCCAAACGTCCACAAACCCTAACTTGCTACACGTATTTTAAAGTTATAAATATAAACGAATCTGGCACATGAACGTAAACCCCTGGCTCACAGTTGTGCTCCCAATGATATAAATTACAGTCCCCGTCACTCACGGAAACACATTATTCTTCATTTACGCTACTGGAAAGGAGAGCAGACCTTGCTCCTTAGAAACCAAACACGAAAAGAAAGGCAACTGAAGCGAGACTTTTCTCGCCGGTGAATTCCTACCCAATGCCCCTTTGTCCTGAGCTCCGTGCTGCACGCGCGTGCTGTAACCCGGCTCTTCGCCATTAATTCGTGAAGGACTGTGATGTTTACAGCCACGCAACACACGGAAGGCTGCAGAGCCTATTTCTCACCCCTAAAAAAACTTTCGCGTACCGGAGGCGAGGCTGGGAGCAATTCCCTCCAACACGGCCGCGTTCCAGGTGCGGACATCGCCCTCCGGCCCCCCGCAGCGCTGCGGAGCGCTTTCCCGCGTGGCTCTTTCCCCCTCCAAACCCCAAACGCCGTGGGTTACACACACCATCAATCTACTGATGAAAAAAGCGTTGCCAGTAAGCTGAAACCAATCTTTTCAAATTGAGACGACTTGATCTTGCTGCAACCGGGCTTTTTGTTGCCGTTGGTACTTTTTCAGCAAACACGTCTCTCCAGAAGTTAGACGTGACCCAGAGAAGTCGTTTGCTGTGATGTGGCTCTGAGTTATCTCCTGCACATCACGGCTCCCATTCAGGTATCCAGTGGTGGGCATTGCAAGGTCAGAGATGAGGAAGGTTTGACTTTGTTTTATTTCCCTCAAGGCACATCAAGCAGCACCCAAGGGCACAGCCAGGGCCAAAGGTGTTGCCCTAAAAGCAATGAGAATTTAAAGGAGTCAGACCAGAGGTGAAATCTGGCTCTGCACTAAGCTCCCAGAACCCAAAACGCTCCGTCCCCCTGATTCAGCATCTCACAGGTGGAAATGGCATTACCTGCACGCAGTGGGCAGCGAAGAGGGACGGGATCCCACGTTCTGAGAAGCTAATAGGAGTTATTTGGTTCTAGCTCCCCTTTGGGATGGGGTGTAAGGATATATGGATGTATCTACAGCCCTCCCAACCACCTCAGACGCATTAAAATGATATCATAGGCCTGATCTAAAGCTTCGTAAAGTGAGACGATCAGCACGACACAGGCACGAGGCCTCTTGGAGAAACCTTGCTTTTGGGGGCACAAGCCAGCCGCAGCCCTTAGCCTTCCCATTGCTCTGTGGATAGCAATGGCTAAGCAGGCACCTTCTGCGCACAACCGAAGCCTCAGGCTAAGAAAAGGCCGAGAAAATAGAGTCGCTTATCTAATTATTAACTCCTAGAGAACTGGCCGCCTGGAAACAAGGGCCTCAAAAGAGTTGAGTCTACCCCACGTCTGAAACTTCCCACCAGGTGAGGGTATGAGGAACAGCCAGCTCTGTCCTGCAAGGCGTCTCTGCTTTAAAGGCTGTGAAGGGGTCTGCGTGAACCTACCGACGCCTGCAAACCAAACACGCTTTGCACGGCTTCACTTCTGCAAGCACAACGGCACGATGCGAAACGGCGATCTGCCTCTCGAGGGGCGTCTCTTCCCCAGCGTCACGCACGCCTGTGGTTACCGCTCACCGATGGCTTCACGGGCCGCTCGCCACCCCCTGACACAGCACCGACCCGTCTTCGCAGGCCGTCCTCTGCATCGCTCGCGCCTACCGCCGAGCTCTGCCCTTAGACGTTAGCAAACAACTCCTGTTGACAGGGCAGGCGGGCAGACAGAAAAAGCTTGTTCTCTCGGCTGTGAGGCAGGGCAAAAAGGCAGCGTTATAGCTCGGTCAATACAGCCAGAAGATTGCAAGGAGCAAGTGTACAGCTCATGAAGAAGGGCTTTCTTTCCCCCATAGCCTCCTAAAGTCGCTGAGGTTCTAAGATCTTTTCCCTTCTCAAGACAGACAACTCCTAGGAGCATCAAAGGGAGCTCGTTACGCATCGAATCCCACTGGGACACAAATTCTGATGGGCCAGGGGTAAAAGGGAATACTAAAGATATTTTCCCTTAAATTAAACATAAAGGCACAACAAAATTTCCAGCCTCGCGTGAACATGTGCGCGAATCTTATGTGAAAAGAGGCATGTGGGACTGAAAGTAGGGCAGCACGTGGCGGTGCTGCTCCCTCTGCGGCGGAGGCACGGCCACGGTTATCACCGCAGCACCGGCAGCACCGCGCCGCCTCCAACCACAACCGACTCTCTGCTAGGAAGGGAGCGGTGTTGGTAAGCACAAATATTTTGCTAACACATCAGGCCACGACATGATGAGAACATTGTGATCCGAATTGTTTTAAGAGGGGAAACTCTATTGAGGCATTTATTTGATGTCTTGTGTTAGCTGGAGTGAAATGCCCATAACAAAGGCATTAGCAGGGCGCTGTGTAGGCAAGCAGCAATTCATTTGCCTTAAACAAGCAAACAAATTAGGTTTTGGTGGCTGGCTCTGCCTGGGTGTTCAGAGGTCTGGAGAAGTCATGATGAACAGTGGAGCATCTGTGTCGTTATCACCAGCCCTTATCAAAAGCAATCTCCAGGAAGGTGTTAAGATTATCACATAACATCCCCTGGTAAGAAACAATCTCTGCAAGATGAAGACGGCAGAGGAAGTTCTTTGGAGACGCAACAGTCCTGTGATCCCAGCAGGAACTGGCAGACATACCGACTCCGCCACCCGCTCCCTCCGTGTGATGTCAGGCAAGTCCTGTCCGTTCCCAGGAGCAAAATGGAGATAATGGGATTGTCCTACTTTACCAGAGACTTGTCAAACACTTCTGAGACCACGGGGTTGAAGACCTGTAAAAGCGAACACTACAGTCGTAAAGCCTGGGAAGGCGGTGATGCTTTGAGCGTGAATGAGAAAAACCCCCATAGCACTGGGGAGAAGGGAAAGCAAAGGTTTCTGCATTCTCTTGTTGTCTTGAAGGACAGTTTCTCGGCTTTCAACTGACTGAGAGAGCCCAGGGTGGACGCTTCTCCTCGGGCACCTGTACTCTCTGCGGCTGCTGCGTGAGCCCCTCTTCTCGTCCCCGGCGGCAGGCAGGCGGCAGCGCCTGCTCCCAGTTACGCGGCCCACCCGTGGGTCCTGCAGATTGCCACCGAGGTACGTACGCGTGCAGTTCCCTAACGCCCCTTGCCTTGTGCCTGCGTGCCTCCTGGCAGTGTTTTAACCGGAAAGACCCATGGGCTGGTTAAGCTTCAAGCTCACCGTTGCATTAGCAGCAGCCTGGCAGCTTCGGTCACTTTTTTATAGCGGCTCAGTGTTGTTTACTCTACTGACTGATCTCTCCTGCTTTCTGTATCTCCATTCCTCTCTGATAAGGGATGCCTAGATGCTGGCTAATCTTACTCTCCTTTCTTTTTCTAATATTTGTATACGTCCTCACTGCTGCCGTTCCCACTTTCCAAGACACTTACGATTTCCAAGCACCTTTTAAAACCATTTTTTTCCTTGCAGTTTTAGGACTTGCACCCATTTCAGGTGCTACAAAGCTACATCTAGGGGCAGTAAGGACAAAGACCAGGACTCTACCAGCATCAGAGGCTGTATGTGCTCTGTACTGGGTGAACCTGAAGCGGACAGCAGCACGGGAATCCCACAAGGCGACGGGTGCAGAAACCCCAGACCAAGGGGTTAGTAGTAACCCTTCATCAGGAATTTGTGCCAACGAACTCCTTCCCTCCACGGATCCTTCCACCTCGGGACATACAGAAGATCTGGCAGAGCTGTTAACGGGCTATACCTCCTTCCAACTGCTAAAAGCATTTTTGGACTTGAGCCCCACACCTTTTATTAACTGCTAAGAGAGATGGCTTCTGATCCGCAGCGCTGGAACCTGAATCAGTTCTCTTTTCCAAAACCTGTGGCTGTTCACGTCTGTAATTCCCTTCTTAATCAGTTTACAGTCAGACTCCTGCCATAAATTTCAGACCTGCCAACACCACCCACCGAACGAGTCCCACCAAGAGCTCTGCATCGGACTTGCTGCTTGCCCTCGGGCAAATCCCTGCACGCCTTGTACGTGAAGCGGAGCTGCTGAAACGCGCTGGTCTTTGAGGAGCCTTGGAGACCCCTGAAGGGAAGCGCTACAGCCATCACAGTTGTCGCTGAATGTGGGCATACCCACGTATCGGAGGTGGGATTGGCTTTGGCGTTCAGGTCAAGGCACATCGCTTTAGCTAGACTGACACTTTCTTGCTACGCTCCTTTTGATGCCAGCCAAGAGAGGAGCTCCGACCCACGGAAAGCCAAAAAACCTCACAGAAGCATTGGTTCTGCTAATTGTGCCACAGAAAAGCAAAGAAGAAAGAGCTGAAACCGCGGTTCGGTACCTCAGAGACATTGATCCGTCCCTCCTGAAAGGAGCACGTGGTGGGGTCGTGGGTGCAGAGGTTCCGGTATTTGCACCAGTGGCAGCGGAAAGCGCTGTTCACGCAAGACAGGCACCTGGGGGGAGAAAGGCCAAGTTACAGAGGAGCTTGTCACACTGGGAGGGCTACACGGTAACAGGCCTAGCCAGAAGCCCGGGCTCAGGGCCCTCCATGGGAAAAGAATTTCTTCGGAGGGATGTTTTGATACAAGAAAAGTAACAACCGGGTTTGGGAAAACACACACGCAAAAGACAGTCTTTAAACAATCTCCATTCATTCATTAATAAAAGACAAGCTGGGATTTATTGCACATCACTGCGTTAGCGTAAAATAAAGCACAACAGTGCACACACACCAGACTTGATTCTTAGTTTCCAGAAAGTGGAAAACAAGGCAGGCCTGGCAAACACGGAATCAGTAGTTTTACAAGGCGGGAATGCTTCAAGTCAATGGTAACACGTCTGCTCGGCCTCGGAGTGCAAAGCGTCCAGCAAGCGCTTTTGATTCATACGGGAAGAAATTAACTGCTTATGAAATGTTTCTGAAAGGACGCAGACCCTTTTCAGACACGGGGTGGCCCAGCTGCCAGCGAACCGGCTGGGTGGTTTTTACTCCACACTAGCTGCCTGCCAGTTAGACGCGCGGTCCACGACAGATGCTAATACTTGCAGTAACCACCTCCTCCATCTCCGAGGCCAACCCTCTGTGCCACGCGGCAGCGTTTTGGTGACCATCTGCTGGCGTAAGCATGAGCTGTGCCCATGGGATTCAGCTCCACGTTGTAACCCGCAGCTCCAGGGACCAGGGTGCTGCCTGAAGCGGGCAATGCCTGGGGGCAGGGATGCGCTGGAGCGAGTCGCGCAGGGCAGGGGTGTGCTGGAGCAAGCCCAGGGTCGGCGCAGACAGACGAGCGTCACCAGGGAAGTGGGAGCGTGGCCTTAGGTAGGAAGCTCTGGAAAACGAGGAGAGCGGGTCTCCGGGCAGGGGCTCTCGCGCCGGCTGGGCGGAGGCGTCAGGGCAACGCCTCTCACAGGCTGCTGCCACGAGAATGCGCGTTTTAATAACTCAGTTGTACTTTCCTTCTGATGCATTCGTAGTGACCTTAATAGCCAAGGAAGCTTATTCTAATCATGCACATGCAAATCTGGGGAAGAACATCAAGTGCTGCAAGCTTACTTAATTACTTGCTCGTTTGACCCATTTCTGTCTCCATTTTGCTCGGCAGCCCTTTTCCCACCCGCCCTGGCCCTGCCCTCCAGCTTTCCCGTCCGGTCCGGCGGAGCTCTCTGCTTCCCCCAGCACTGCTGGGTCCGAGGGAGGACAACGTCTCCGATCACCCAGGCCAGCGGCTTGCTTTGGCATCTCTCACCGGACTGTGGTTTTCTGGCTGCTGCTTTCAGCTCTGCTCGGCCCCGGCTGAGTGGGATGAGGGGCTCCCGGCAGGATCCCAAGCTCTCAGAGACTTACACCAGGTCACTGCTTTGCTCTTTCATTCCAGTTCAGCTTTCTTAAGAACCACTGTCTCTCTTTTGCTTCAGAAAGAGTATCTCTCCACCTCAGCTGCTCCTTACTAAACGGGACTTAAGACAGAAGCCACTGCTACGTTCCCTGCCCCACCTACAGCCCTGCAGGGACACCAGAATTCACGCACCTGAGCGCTGAACCATCTCAGCCCGTGGGTTTGCAACAGCTGGATCCAGCCCGGGAGGTTTCACAGAACCAGCCTGCAGAAGCAGTGTCTTCCCGCCCAGCCCCAAGCCCCTCCTGCCTCTCAACGCCACCCCCCAAGCGGTACGCGCTTCACCCACCACAACCACGTCTCGTGCTGCCACGCACAAAGGCCACAGCGGCTCCCCTGCTCTCTCTAGACACCCTTGCTGTTGCAATGAGGTCTCAGGATCAATAGGTCTCTTCTCCGCTGGCTGAGACCGGTATTCCTTCCTCCTTTTCGCATGCGGTGATCCACTCCTGCCAGGCTGACTCGTGCCCTTGTTGAGCTCCTGATAAAGCCGGTGCGATTAAGTGCTGCAGAATCTGCCACCGCGCTGGCACTTTTATCTTCGAACACACGCTGACAGGAAGGCATGGTCAGATGAAGCCAAACGAGAGGCCAGAGAAGACACCTCTCTTGACTCAAACCTCAGCTCCGAAGTGAAAACAGGGGCTCCCCGTGACACGACCTCGCACGCAAATTCAAACCCACGAGAACGCAGAGGAACTGCTGGAGGGACTGCAGGTGCTTGCAGCCGGAGGAGAGGCTGGTGCTGCACAGCCTGACTGCGGGGCACGGCCCCACAGCTCGAGGCTTCGAATCCAGCGCGGAAAGATTGGGAGTGACCCTGTGTCGGCGCTTTGCTCCCCTCAGCCAGCTCGAGCAGCAAACCACGCTCCCGGAGCAAAGCCGGCAGCTGCCCCCTGCCACAGGAGGTGCCGCCAGNCTCGAGGCTTCGAATCCAGCGCGGAAAGATTGGGAGTGACCCTGTGTCGGCGCTTTGCTCCCCTCAGCCAGCTCGAGCAGCAAACCACGCTCCCAGAGCAAAGCCGGCAGCTGCCCCCTGCCACAGGAGGCGCCGCCAGCCCCACGGGTCAGGCCCGCCGCTCACTACCCAACTTCTGGCAGGTCCTGCCCAAGTTCTGTTTTGGTGCTTCGGGGCTTGCTTTGTTTCCAGAGAGAACTCTACAAACGCGTCAGATCAGTAAAGGTGTTTTTAAGGCCAGCCCGCTGCGTGCCACCTTCCAGCGGCGGACGTGCCCACGGTGGGTGTGTTTCCAGGATGCTCAGCAGCGCTGAGCCCCCCAGCCCTCCGCGGAGCAGCCCACTGCGCCTGCCGCTCGCCTGGGCTGCTGTACGGGGCTCTCAGGGCCGCCCTGCCCGAGCCGGGGGCAGGCAGGCTGCGGGCAGCTCCTGCTGCCAGCGCTCTCGCTCACCCCACCTGAAAGACAACCGGCCTGGAGATTTCCAGGTCAGTCCCTGCTGCTGGCTCCTCCGGCAGTCATGCCCTCGTCTCTCGCCCCATGGAGCATCCTCGCAGCAGCCAGCACCCTGCTCTCCCGGCCGGCGCAGCGTGGAAGGGCTCTGCCTCCTCTGGCTGCCTGCAGCCCCCCCGCTGCCTGCACCCACCGCCCCGCTGCCTGCAGCCCCGCTCCCCGCACCCTCTGCTCTGCCATCGCCAGCCGCCTGCGAAGCATCCCAGTTCACAGTTGCGGGATCACGCAGCTTGGGGGCACCAGCAGGTTAAGCTTCTCTCCGGCTCGCTCCCCTTGCGCCTCACAAGGCAGACAAAGCTCCACACGCACCCGGAGAAGTTCAGAGGAGACAGGGACTGGTGGGTTCCCCTTCTACCACATGCGTCTGCTGCCTGAACCAAGCAGCGTGACAACCCTCCCAGCTGGTCCTGGCGCCCAGCACCCATTTCCCAGCCCTTTCCCACTCGGGGACGGGGAGGGAGCACTCACAGCTGGTGGGCACTGCAGTTGTAGAACTTGAACTCCGTGCTGACAAACGTCCTCCCCGTCTCCCGTGACTTCAGCTGCAGCACCACGCCGAACCAGTCTGCGGATGCAAACCAGAGCCCGTCAGCCCTGCCGGCAGTAACGAAAGAAGCGACAGCAGACGCGAGGGCACCCGCTCCCCACCTGCCAGCGTGCTGAGCCACCTGCTTCTGGGGTAGAAGGTGGAAGTCAGGGTGCTTTCGCCTCCCTGCTCCCCCAGGCGCTGGGACCCCGACCCGTGAGTCTGCAGCCGTTCCCCGAGCTGGGGGCTGAGCAACCCCACCGGCTGCACCCTGCCCTTGAGCACCTCAGGGTGCTGGGCCAGCGGTCTCTGGCAACGCCTCCAAACCAAATCAGGCTTCGGGGCAAAATGCATTGGAGATGCACGGTCTAAACACTGCCTTGGTTCACAGCGGAAGCAGGTGTGGGATCTCATCCCGTTCCCTAAGGGATTCTGTCTCCAGCATAAAAACACTAATCCAGTCTACTCTGAGAAGCAGCCCAAGACTAGAATAGGAGACGATGCTGGAAACAAGGGCATTAGTGAAGCTCTTTAGGAGCCTTAGCACTGGATTAATTAAGAGCAGACCGCTCTTCCAGAGCTGCCGTGGGTAGGTCTGCGCCAGCCCCGCTAGCACAGTGGCACTCGGCTCCCAGTGTTCACCAAGTCTCAGGCTCCACGTAACGCCTTAGAAATACAAAGATAGCAGCAGGGAAGCACAGCTGACACCTGGAAGGATGCCAAGGAGAAAATGAGTTTTAAGCAAGTAGCATTTTGGTTATGGGAAGAGAAAATATGACAGCGGTGACATTAATGAAGAAACAACCCAAAGATCAGGACCGAAAAATAGAAACTGCATCCACCTACTCGTGGCTGCCGAGCCAGAACGAGAGGAGGGCTCCTGCCTTCCAGATCCACCGGCGTGGCCGGGCTGCAAGCCCCTGCCCCGCTCATGAGCCACCGCGGGGGCACAGACAGCTCCTGTGCCCCAAATCCTGCCCTGGAAGCTGTCTGGCAGCGCAGGCAGGATGTGAGGCCAGGGCAAGCACATCGTGCTGCCTGCTCCCAGCCTCTCTTTCCCTCTGTGGGATGCATTTCGTAAGGATGAAGAGTATTGAGCTCCCTGGGTTTAATGGTCTTTGACAGGAGCATGAATTTCTCCAGAGGCAGCCCCGAAGGCTCTGCTCCAGCCAGCAGGTGTTTCCAAACCTACGCTGCACTTCCATATTGCTGTCCAGAAGTCAGTTACTCACCCTGATCCACAGGTATGGCAGGAACATCTTTGGCTGCTGGCGAAACACACACAACCCGGCTGCCCGAAACCTGCCCTTCCACCTCCGTCAGGTTCCCGAAGAGGCAGGTGACCCCAGCCGTCAGGTCTGGAGCATCGCTCACCAGGACGCTGAGCTGCAGCCGGGGAGAGGAGAGGCAGAGGGGAAGCAAAACGCAGGCACCAACCTGTTAGCAGGCAGAGCTGCCCGAGTTTCCTCCGTATTTTCATTACCTGCTGTTTTCCCATTCAGTACTGACCCCCTTAAATTACCCGGCCACCCACAGGAGGCAGCCAGCTGCCCTTTATGGGAAGCAGAGGAGGAAAAAGAAAGCCAAGGATGTAGTTTCTTTATTGATACAAAAACGCCTTTGAGTACTGCAGTTCAGGAGAGGTGGCAATGGCAGCTTTTTGTCCCCCTGGCTGCTCTACAGAAGCGTTGCCACCCTCGATGCCCACGTCAGCAACCCGTGACAGCGGTAGCAGCGCGTTGCCTCTCGTGCACGAGAGCAGCGGTGACTGCCCCACCGGCCCTCTGCACGCACAGCAGCTCAAGCAACCTTCGAGCTGCAGCCGCCCCGCTGCACGCACGGCAGAGACAGCCCTGCCCCGGGCACGCGTGGCCACCAGAAGCCAGCAAGTCCCTGCCGACCCCTGCACGAATGGGGACCGTCCCCATGGCAAACCGGTGCCTGAAGCGGCCAACGACCTCCCAGCAGCCCCACGCCATTTCGACACCGAGTGCAGGCGGGGGCAGCCGGCCCCGGCGGGGAGCAGGAAGGGGCTGCAGCGAGGCCAGCTGCCGCGGGGTGCTGGGGGGCTCGGAGAGCAACAGCTGGGATGCTTCAGAGAGCCAGGCCTGAGCACAGCTCACAGATGAGCTTTTTGGGAAACAAAGCCTTTCCTTTCAACAGCTAATGAAACCGGACCAAGAGAAATGTGAGCTGAGGCCCAAGGGGAAGGGGAATTTGTTTCTGCCATCCCCACCCCCTCTTCCCCGGCTTGGATGGCCCCTTTCCTCACCAGTCCCTCTGCGAG
The DNA here is from genome assembly GCA_013398225.1 of Steatornis caripensis. Classification (NCBI taxonomy): domain Eukaryota; kingdom Metazoa; phylum Chordata; class Aves; order Caprimulgiformes; family Steatornithidae; genus Steatornis; species Steatornis caripensis. The sequence continues at coordinate 109,622 of VZSC01018006.1, read as the reverse complement.
CCTGACTTCATGGGAAAACATTTGTGCCGATGGGCAGGGAGAAAGGCTGGAGAAGGGACTGTTCCCTGGGAACCCGAAATACGCGGGAAACGCCTCTCACCAACAGGTCTACCCCTCCCCACCTGCCGGCCGCACCTACCGGCAGGCTGTGCTCGGAGACGGAGATGCTGCTGGGCTGCACGGTGATGCTCATGCACTGGCTGATGCTGCCTGCAAATCGGTTCGGCTTGTCTGCTCGCTCGCAGCTGTCCCTCGGCGAGCACCTGCCACACATGAGCGCACATCAGAGCACACGAAGCACCCAAGAAAGATGTCAAACAGCACAAGGTGCTACAGCTGACCAGGGGTGAGCTGAACAGGAGGGCAGAGCCTTGGCCAGGGGAAGGGAGCGGATGCTCTGCGCTGGGACCAGGCATCAGGCACGGACTTCAGGTTAGAGCCAAAGGGCATTGAAAAATATTCTGTGATTGGAGGAAAGACAAACCACAAGCATCTCAGGAGCAATTCCCGGTCCCGCCTGCACTGGGACACAATCCAGAGCTGCTAAGTCCCGTGTGCCGGTGGTGACCGTGGGCGCTGCGGGTGCAGGGTGAGCCAGGCACTCTGCTGATGCTCGGCCGGGGCCCCTGCAAGCCATAAATTCATAATCTGCACAGAAAACAAACTGTAAAGCAGTAACAGGCAGTAACAAGATGATGCCTCCATTCTAAGTAAAACAAGCACACAGTCCATTAACAGGCTTCTCCTGGAGCTGAGGAGCGCAGCAGGGCCAGGAACGGGACTTCCCAGCGGCTGCCGGCTGTGCTTTGGCCGGTTTTCACGCCTTGGGCTCCCAGCTCTCTCCCATTCCCACCACCGGGAACGCAAGCCTCGGAGCATGCCAAAGCGACTAGGACTGCTCCCTGCATGCCGTGTGCTCCAGGACGGCCCGTTATCTCTAGCTTTCCATCACAGGTGTCCTTGGAGTGGAGTGAAATTCAGTTGCGGGTAGAGGAGCGCCCACCGGGAAACCAAGGAAGAATTATCAGTGTTTCAAAACAGACCTCGGAGACTGCAGCACAGCATCGGCACCCCCAGTGATTTTCTATTTCATNCGGCTTGTCTGCTCGCTCGCAGCTGTCCCTCGGCGAGCACCTGCCACACATGAGCGCACATCAGAGCACACGAAGCACCCAAGAAAGATGTCAAACAGCACAAGGTGCTACAGCTGACCAGGGGTGAGCTGAACAGGAGGGCAGAGCCTTGGCCAGGGGAAGGGAGCGGATGCTCTGCGCTGGGACCAGGCATCAGGCACGGACTTCAGGTTAGAGCCAAAGGGCATTGAAAAATATTCTGTGATTGGAGGAAAGACAAACCACAAGCATCTCAGGAGCAATTCCCGGTCCCGCCTGCACTGGGACACAATCCAGAGCTGCTAAGTCCCGTGTGCCGGTGGTGACCGCGGGCGCTGCGGGTGCAGGGTGAGCCAGGCACTCTGCTGATGCTCGGCCGGGGCCCCTGCGAGCCATAAATTCATAATCTGCACAGAAAACAAACTGTAAAGCAGTAACAGGCAGTAACAAGATGATGCCTCCATTCTAAGTAAAACAAGCACACAGTCCATTAACAGGCTTCTCCTGGAGCTGAGGAGCGCAGCAGGGCCAGGAACGGGACTTCCCAGCGGCTGCCGGCTGTGCTTTGGCCGGTTTTCACGCCTTGGGCTCCCAGCTCTCTCCCATTCCCACCACTGGGAACGCAAGCCTCGGAGCATGCCAAAGCGACTAGGACTGCTCCCTGCATGCCGTGTGCTCCAGGACGGCCCGTTATCTCTAGCTTTCCATCACAGGTGTCCTTGGAGTGGAGTGAAATTCAGTTGCGGGTAGAGGAGCGCCCACCGGGAAACCAAGGAAGAATTATCAGTGTTTCAAAACAGACCTCGGAGACTGCAGCACAGCATCGGCACCCCCAGTGATTTTCTATTTCATGTCATCTGGGGAAAATCCTTTGCTTCCAATCCCCCTCCCTGGGCACAGATGACAAGTTGGCCTTTTGGTGTTAATGGTCTTAATAAGCTATCAGCAAACGTTACCACTCTTCACCCACTGCGGATCTCGGACCCTATTTCAAATGGTGCCGCAAAGGTCAGAGGACGGAGACGCTGCCACCAGCCCCACGTGCCACCAGCAAGTTCCCTTGTGACAGTTACTTGAGCGTATACGTCCGCCGAATTAACAAGGTGCTGCTGTCAAACTGCTTGCTTGCCCGGTTCCCGGAGCTGCTTGCTCTCAGACACCCACACGCACCCGCAGAAACACCTCCTGCCCACGCAGAGGCCGGATTTCGGCATGCACACCTAGCTCGGCCCAGCTGACAAGCGCCTGCCGAAACCAGGGCTTCCCGCGCTGAAGCGGTGGACTCGCACCCTCCCCGTTTGCTTTCGATTGAGGAAAGTGGAGTTTACACTTTCCCTTTCCAAACCACCCATGTGGTCCCCGGCAAACACTCTTGCTGTTCTCCTTGCCCTCTCGAGTTTTTTTTTTCAAGTATAATGGAGCTAAATATGAATGCTGCCAAAAGAAGAATTATTGAGGTTTAAGTGAATCTGTAAGATAGCTTTAAAGTGAGCTCTTGACTGGAGCCTTTATCTCATTGACTCGCTGGAATGGCTCTTTTTTATCATACTATTTATGGCAACAGCCCTAACAGAGATAAATAGGTCTGTAGACAATAACACACTTGTAGAGAGCAGCATATGGAAGTCTCGCAGGTTTCAAATCCCACTGGGCTGAAGAGACTCTTTAACAATCTCCTCGAGGCCTCTGCTTGCTCCCAAAGAGCGCTCTTTGCAGGAGCGGAGGAGCAGAGGATCCTTCTCTCGCATGGAGAGGACGAACTTGCACGGCAAGCAAACCCCTGGCCGGGAGGACGCCGCGGAGGCAGCGGGCAGGGACGGGCTGCTCAGCCATGGCGCTGCTGCTCCAGGGCCCACGGGCCCAGCAGAGGTGGTTTGCAGAAGGACGAGCACCTTTCCCTTCCTGCTGGTTTTTAGCACCTTCTCAAATGTCCTGTGTCCAGGATTCCTCAAAGCCCGGCGCAAGGCGTGCGCTGCCCTCGGCCAAGCAGCTCTTTTAGGGCAGGAGTCACCGGTCTGCTCCGGTGCCCGCACCCAGCCCGCGGCCGGCTGCCTCCTGGGCTCAGGTTCATCGCTAGAGCTGCCCCGGTCAGCCCGCGCCTGCAGCGTGACCGACTCCTGCCTCCTGAGCTCACTGATTTAATCCTCACAAACAGCTCATTCATGAGCATCGCCACTATCCCTGCCCTTAAATTCTAGGTATGCACACGTGTACGCAAGCATCCCACCGAGCCTTAAGCCCTGCCTCAGGCCTCCAAGAGACAATAATACATAACGAGCACACAAGGAAAGCTTTATGTAATATTGGATAATGAAAGCCTATCCCAGGACAACTCAGATCCTTTTACTTTCCCTTTATGATTCCTCTCCGGCTTGCGGCACGGAAGGCAGGACACACTGCCTGCCGCCACCCGGAACGGGGCGGGCGGTCCATCCATCCGTCTCACATCCAACACATCACCTAAAATTCTGATTTCTTTTCGGGCTCCCTGATAGCTCAGTACCTGCTCTCAGGTCCATGCTCTCAGCTAAGCCTCTGGCAACCGCAAGGGTCGTTCCCAACTACTCGGAGAGGAGCTGCCTTGCGGGCTGGCCTGCCCTGCTCCTCCGCAGGGCGCAGCTCGCGCACAGAGATTCCGTGAGCTGCCTGGGGGTCTCGGTACGCCCAGGGGACAGACCCCAAACCCGAGCAGCAAAGCCCCGCAACAAGCAGTGGGGAGAAACAACGGGATTTCAATCCCCAACTAAGACTCGGTGCTGGCGTTCACCGTACCAGCCACCCACTCTCTTGCTCTTTCAAGGACGAAAACGTCTCCTGTTCTGCCCTCGCCCTTTTTACCGGCCCTCAGAAACCACGGCGCGAGCATCACACCGGGACCCGCGACCCTTCCACCGAGCAAAGGAGCAGCTGGTCCGTCTGGCAGGAGGGACGTGCAGGACTTAGAGGAGAGTGATGACAAATTAAATACAAACATTCCAGCCCTTGGGGTCTCCAAACAAATATGACAGAGGCTTCAGAAACAGCAAGATAAACCCAATTATTTACAGCTTAAACAAAAGCTAAAAAATGATCGTTGCTCCAAGCAGGCCAGGAAAGTGCAGACACTCGAAGGGAGGGCTGAGAAACACCATCGGGGTGAAACTCTTGCTGGGAATAGGTTAATGCCAAAACGTCACGGCCAAAAGGGCAGAGGAGATGAGACTTCTCTCTCCTCTTGACATTGAGGGTTTTCTCTCTGCAAAATGAAGATAACAACCTTTACCTGCTTCCCAGGTGGTTTATGAAGATTCAGTTCGTTAGCGTTAGGAAAGCACTCGGTGCTCCTTGCAGAGGAGCCGCTGCAGGGGTCTGAGGGGCAACACCAAACACGCGCACCTACAGCTGCTTGATGCAGCCATCGCGTCCCGCTGCACAGGCCCTGAGCGGCCACCGTCCGCGGGTGAGCGGACGCTCCCGGACCCCTACAGCTGGTTCCTGCGAGCACCTGCAGACCTGCAGCTCAGGCCAGAAGCAGAGGAGAGCAGAGGAGAGTGCCCTTTCCTTGCTTCCTTGTCCCCTCGCCATCAAAAGGCTGCGGTGGTTTTTGTCCCAGCCACTGGAAAGGCACACGGGCACGGCTGCCGCTCTTCAGGCAAACGGATGGGAATCACCAGGGATGGAAGCCACTTCCTTCGGACAAAGCCACTGTGGCAGTAAAGACTTTCCGACACAACAGTATGTGCGGTGGCTTAGCTGTAGGGCTGGGCAGGCTTGTCCAAAATGAAAAAAGACGGAAAAAAAAAAATGCCCAGGGTGCCTGTGCCCCCCGTAGCCTCGGCCACTGCCCCCAGCCCCTGCCCACGTGGAGCCCACGGGATGGGATGCTCAGGGCCGGCGCCTGCAACCGCTCTCCTGCATCTCCCCAAGTGTGGCAACGACTCTTCGCAAACCAAGCGAGCTGCAGGGAGCCAGTCTGCACCCCAAAGCCCACGGGTCCCGAATCCAGGCCGGATTTGCGGAGGAGCCTGCTGTCCCCCGCTCCCCCTCCAGCACCTGCTGCTCAGGCGCGTGGCCAAGCTTCGCTGTGCTGTGCGGGTCTCCGAACTCTGCCTCCGCCCCGATTTCTATGCATTTAACGGGGCTGCTCTGCAAGCTGGCACACGGCCGGAGGGATTTCTATTGCTCTCCTCCAGCCCTCTCGAGGCTTTCCCCTCCTCCCCCGATCTGCCTTTGCCCGGTGGTCCCCCTTCCGCCTTAGGAAGTGATCGTTACTGTGGCAGGGGAGAGAAAGGAAGGACACGAACACCTCCTGAATGCAGAGAGCGTTTCCTGGAGCTCCCCTGAAAAAGAAACATCCCTTCAGCCCTTTGTGCCTGCTGACGTGCGCGAGGGGCTGCCAGCTCCCAGCCCGGCGCTGCCGGCTCTGCCCCATCGGGGATGGCCGGAGCAGAGACCCTCTGACCTTGCCACGAAGAATTTAACTCACTCTTCCTGAGACATTTAATAGGGCTTAGCGTTCTGCTCTGTTCCAGTGCTGTAACCTCTACGAAAGCAAAGTCCCACTCGTATAATCAAGTCTACGATTGCCTTTAAAAATTCCTCGTTAATTGGGAGGGACTCGCAGCTTGGNACAAAAGCTAAAAAATGATCGTTGCTCCAAGCAGGCCAGGAAAGTGCAGACACTCGAAGGGAGGGCTGAGAAACACCATCGGGGTGAAACTCTTGCTGGGAATAGGTTAATGCCAAAACGTCACGGCCAAAAGGGCAGAGGAGATGAGACTTCTCTCTCCTCTTGACATTGAGGGTTTTCTCTCTGCAAAATGAAGATAACAACCTTTACCTGCTTCCCAGGTGGTTTATGAAGATTCAGTTCGTTAGCGTTAGGAAAGCACTCGGTGCTCCTTGCAGAGGAGCCGCTGCAGGGGTCTGAGGGGCAACACCAAACACGCGCACCTACAGCTGCTTGATGCAGCCATCGCGTCCCGCTGCACAGGCCCTGAGCGGCCACCGTCCGCGGGTGAGCGGACGCTCCCGGACCCCTACAGCTGGTTCCTGCGAGCACCTGCAGACCTGCAGCTCAGGCCAGAAGCAGAGGAGAGCAGAGGAGAGTGCCCTTTCCTTGCTTCCTTGTCCCCTCGCCATCAAAAGGCTGCGGTGGTTTTTGTCCCAGCCACTGGAAAGGCACACGGGCACGGCTGCCGCTCTTCAGGCAAACGGATGGGAATCACCAGGGATGGAAGCCACTTCCTTCGGACAAAGCCACTGTGGCAGTAAAGACTTTCCGACACAACAGTATGTGCGGTGGCTTAGCTGTAGGGCTGGGCAGGCTTGTCCAAAATGAAAAAAGACGGAAAAAAAAAAATGCCCAGGGTGCCTGTGCCCCCCGTAGCCTCGGCCACTGCCCCCAGCCCCTGCCCACGTGGAGCCCGCGGGATGGGATGCTCAGGGCCGGCGCCTGCAACCGCTCTCCTGCATCTCCCCAAGTGTGGCAACGACTCTTCGCAAACCAAGCGAGCTGCAGGGAGCCAGTCTGCACCCCAAAGCCCACGGGTCCCGAATCCAGGCCGGATTTGCGGAGGAGCCTGCTGTCCCCCGCTCCCCCTCCAGCACCTGCTGCTCAGGCGCGTGGCCAAGCTTCGCTGTGCTGTGCGGGTCTCCGAACTCTGCCTCCACCCCGATTTCTATGCATTTAACGGGGCTGCTCTGCAAGCTGGCACACGGCCGGAGGGATTTCTATTGCTCTCCTCCAGCCCTCTCGAGGCTTTCCCCTCCTCCCCCGATCTGCCTTTGCCCGGTGGTCCCCCTTCCGCCTTAGGAAGTGATCGTTACTGTGGCAGGGGAGAGAAAGGAAGGACACGAACACCTCCTGAATGCAGAGAGCGTTTCCTGGAGCTCCCCTGAAAAAGAAACATCCCTTCAGCCCTTTGTGCCTGCTGACGTGCGCGAGGGGCTGCCAGCTCCCAGCCCGGCGCTGCCGGCTCTGCCCCATCGGGGATGGCCGGAGCAGAGACCCTCTGACCTTGCCACGAAGAATTTAACTCACTCTTCCTGAGACATTTAATAGGGCTTAGCGTTCTGCTCTGTTCCAGTGCTGTAACCTCTACGAAAGCAAAGTCCCACTCGTATAATCAAGTCTACGATTGCCTTTAAAAATTCCTCGTTAATTGGGAGGGACTCGCAGCTTGGGCAAGCAGGAGTGCGCACAACACAGGGCCTCCGTTCCCATCAGTTTAAATTCTGCTTTCCTGTTGTGTCCGTGGCGCCCTCTCCGTGCCGTGTGCGGCCCACCGCTCCTAAAGAAGGAATTTGTTTTCCTTTACCTCTTTACAGGGATTTTCAATGGCATTCGCATTGCAACGCAGGGAACGTCCAGAGAAGGGAAGAATGGATTTAAGCAACTTCAACCTAATTCGCTTTTGCAAAGGTTGCATGGGAGGCGCTTGGTGGCTTTGAAAGCTGCTTTTATTGTCACCACCAGCAGTTCTATACGAAATGCCAAGGCTGGACTTACACGTGGTGGAGCGTGCACCAGCCGCAGTGGGGGTCTCCCGAGCTCAGGCATTCCCCGCAGGTCGTGTACTGCTCGCAGGACTCCACGGGCACCCGGGACACCTGCAAAGGAAGCAAACACATGGGCTCAGTGCTCCTCTCCGCACAGCGGGCAAGCGAAACAAGAGCAGCTCCAGGTCCTGCTTCGCCAGTAACACAACAGTGAATCGCAAATGGAAATGAATTTCTTCCAACACTCATGCAGAAGCCAGCCAAGGAGAGGAAATACTGGGGACTGAGTCACGAAGTCACTGTCACCCCTGGGCGCAGCCACGCCATCCATCACGGGTACCGTGGAGCCGCAGCCCGGAGCCCGGCCGGCCTCCGGGCGCCAGCTCGCCAGAAACCCACCCTGAGCCCTTCCAGCAGCAGTGTGGACTTGGCCGCCCCGGCCGTGGCTCCCCGGGGGCTGCTTGTCTCTCCCAGGCGAGAGATGCCGGAGCAGAAGAGAGAGGGAAGCGCACGNTGCGGCCCACCGCTCCTAAAGAAGGAATTTGTTTTCCTTTACCTCTTTACAGGGATTTTCAATGGCATTCGCATTGCAACGCAGGGAACGTCCAGAGAAGGGAAGAATGGATTTAAGCAACTTCAACCTAATTCGCTTTTGCAAAGGTTGCATGGGAGGCGCTTGGTGGCTTTGAAAGCTGCTTTTATTGTCACCACCAGCAGTTCTATACGAAATGCCAAGGCTGGACTTACACGTGGTGGAGCGTGCACCAGCCGCAGTGGGGGTCTCCCGAGCTCAGGCATTCCCCGCAGGTCGTGTACTGCTCGCAGGACTCCACGGGCACCCGGGACACCTGCAAAGGAAGCAAACACATGGGCTCAGTGCTCCTCTCCGCACAGCGGGCAAGCGAAACAAGAGCAGCTCCAGGTCCTGCTTCGCCAGTAACACAACAGTGAATCGCAAATGGAAATGAATTTCTTCCAACACTCATGCAGAAGCCAGCCAAGGAGAGGAAATACTGGGGACTGAGTCACGAAGTCACTGTCACCCCTGGGCGCAGCCACGCCATCCATCACGGGTACCGTGGAGCCGCAGCCCGGAGCCCGGCCGGCCTCCGGGCGCCAGCTCGCCAGAAACCCACCCTGAGCCCTTCCAGCAGCAGTGTGGACTTGGCCGCCCCGGCCGTGGCTCCCCGGGGGCTGCTTGTCTCTCCCAGGCGAGAGATGCCGGAGCAGAAGAGAGAGGGAAGCGCACGAGGGAACGCCAACCCAGAGCGCTGCTGCAAACCCCCTCTCGCACTTGTCATGCACACGAAAGGTCCCTGCATGATGCTGAGGTGTAGCACGGTCCCGACCCGTTTAGCAGCACTGAAAACCCCAACGGCTCCAAAATGACACCAAGCTTTAACCACGGGTCATTGCTCAACTCCAACGAAGCAAGCCCACTTTAACCTTTCCCACCCAGCCCTTGCCACCTCCGGCGGGCAAGGTACGTTTGCACCTCCTGTCCCAGCGCTGCCGCACCGTGCTCCTGCACTGGCCTGGCCGGTGCCGGTCCCTCTTCAATGTATTTACATTTCTGTTATCAAATACTGTAAATAATTATTGCCATCCCCGGCACAGCCACCCCGCAGCGCCGGTTGTTCCCCTCGGGCCCCGGGAGCGATGCCTGCAACCGGCTGAAAATTAAAACAACTGTCGGCATTGCACTCGCTCTGTCCGTCAAAACAGCACCCGGCTCCCAGCAGCTGGGGCGCGCGGGGTGAAAGGAGCAGTGTCTCGCCAAACAACGGCCACTTTCACGCCAAGTGCTGTTGACACAGTGAGAACCCAGTTCCTCTCTAAACACGACACCAATAGGGCTGCTATTCTTCTTGTTCCCCCAGCCCTACTTAACAGCTTTTCCTAAAACAAAAATTGCGCGTGGATGCGCGGGGCTGGGTATTCCTTTTCGCCGAGATGAAGTTTGTGGGGTGGGCACAGGGCTCGGCTTGGGGTACGCTACGAGCAAAGCAGCCCTGGAGCTGCGGTAGCGGGGCAGGGACCGAGGGGGTGCGGGAGGCAGAGCCAGGTATGCCGGGCACGCATTTGGCTGGTGACGGCTGCGGAGAGCTTCAGAACCGGAGAAGAGAAATGCAGGGCGATGGAAGAGCACAAAGGTGTAAAGAAAGGGCTTGGGTTTGATCCTGGGCTGCAAAAGGCACCCGGGGTACCCTCCTGGGTCTTGTCTGCGCCTCGGGTGACCGCACATAACGCGCTTTTACCCGCTTTTCTTCTTCCCTCTAAGGATCTCAAAGCACTTTACAGCCATCACGGCGGCGCGGGAGCAAGCCCAGCAGCCCGGCGGCAGGCGCAGCCTCCGCGGGGCGGCTGATCCAGGGCTTGGACGGCACACGCCATGCTCCCGTGCCCTGCGCATCGCACCCCACCACCAGCAATGATCCGAAATTTCCCACTGCAGACCAGAGATGCAGACATCGCACCGCTCCTGGATGGGAGCCGAGGAGCAAACGTATGTTTTTCAAACCAAACGAGCAGCCCACGGAGCCGCGGTGCCTCTCAGCAGTCCCCGTGGGAGTCACCAGCCGCCACAGGCTGCAGCAAGGGAGGTCACCGGGTTTCCCCTAAAATCTGCCCAGCACACTGGGCCGTGTTGGATGGCTCTCGCCCACTCCGGAGCTCAGGACGGCCCTGAACTCATCCCGCGTTGCTGATTCTCCACCTCTTACCCACAATGTGAGGCTTGACAGGATCTGTCCCTGTGATTTATATGCAGCTCAGGGCTTGTTTCGTGTTTGTGAGGAGCTGGTTGCTCTCGCGGCGCTCTATAAATAACAGAGCATTTGAATTATATGAATAACAGTTCGTTGCAGATGATTTTATGTTAGGCATTTGGGTTCTTCTCCTGGTCAGAAGCTGCGGCTTCTGCACACGATAATTCTTTTAAAATTACACAGAAAGTTCGAACAATGCCTAGGGCGGCAGGTTGCTAACCCAAATGGGACCATTTGACCCTTCCTGTAACGCCCGCGAAACGCAGGGCAGATAACTTCACCCATCCCCTCTACAGCATTCAGCGTCGGGTGACCGAGGCAGACCTGGCGGGCGGTGGGTGGGCTGGCACTGCCTGAGCTGGGGCACCTGGTCCGACCAAGCGCCGCGTTAGTGCAGCAGAGCCCCGACGGCGCCTCCAGGTCAGCCCTTCTGCGGCCCCGACCGCTCGGGTACGCCCGGCGCTGCCTGGCTGGGGGAAGGTCTGAGACTTCGCGGGAGAGCAAACCATGTGCTTTTCTCCTGTACTTATGCCCATGACTTTGAAATTTACCCTGCATAAAAATCAGTGCCAGGAGACCCGCATTGCTCCAACACCCAAGTAAATGTTTAAATGCGGAAGTTCAAAAAGACTACGAACAGAAGGCATTTAAATACTGGCGTGCGTGAACAAGGCGGGGGGGTTCTGCAGTGCTCGCCCAGCTCTCACAGTGCAAACGCACACTCGACCGTCCTTACCATCCGCGATCCGAGTATCAAAAATCTTCCAACCCTCCAGAGAGTATGTTTCGTTTTAATGGAAAAACAAGAAAAACACCATTAAGACTAGGACACATCCATATGTTATCCCGTACCTATCACGAACCCAGAAGACTGAAAGCTGTATTTCCTTCCGCGGAGCATAGAAGTNTAAAAATCAGTGCCAGGAGACCCGCATTGCTCCAACACCCAAGTAAATGTTTAAATGCGGAAGTTCAAAAAGACTACGAACAGAAGGCATTTAAATACTGGCGTGCGTGAACAAGGCGGGGGGGTTCTGCAGTGCTCGCCCAGCTCTCACAGTGCAAACGCACACTCGACCGTCCTTACCATCCGCGATCCGAGTATCAAAAATCTTCCAACCCTCCAGAGAGTATGTTTCGTTTTAATGGAAAAACAAGAAAAACACCATTAAGACTAGGACACATCCATATGTTATCCCGTACCTATCACGAACCCAGAAGACTGAAAGCTGTATTTCCTTCCGCGGAGCACAGAAGTAAGGCTCAGATCTCCTTACTCCTCCTGACGGCAGGCTGGAAACACTCCCTTGGCTTCAGGTATTTTTAAGCTGTTCTCTGCCAGCCTAATTATCGTTACGAGACCAAAGCACTCGCATGTGTGAACCGCTGTGCTGGGGAGGGAAGACGAGGAACGCCAATGCCTGCAGGTGGAAGGGAAAGCAATGCCGGTCGGGATGGGGCACAGCGGACTCCCAAGGCCAAGACCTTCCCCCCGCGGCCCCTTCAGCCACGGACTGCCATAAAGTAATAGAAAAAAGGGAGAGTGGAAGGAAATAGTAAGAAAATTAGACAGCAAAGCACTGACAGGAAAATCAGAAGGGAAGATAAAAGAGAAGACGGCTGAAGGATTGCTGATAGTCACTGGTACGGCAGCGGCCGTTGCTGTCGTGAGCAGAGCCCCCCGCATGCCTGTCGGTGGAGCGCCATGGCAGCACGCCAACCTCCCTCCTGACGGGACCGGACCCAGCTCGGCCTTGACGGAGGCGTCCGGCGAGCCCCTCCTCGCACGCCCTCCCACCGCCCGCGCCGGCAGCTCAGCTCCGCAGCAAAGGGGGAACGAGGGTTCACAGGATCGCTCTGGGCAGGGTTTACAGCCACGGCTGGCTCAGGCGAGGACTCAAGTGTTTCTATCAGTAACCAGATACAGCAGAACCATGACGTCCGGAGCAGTTTGCCGCCGGTGGCCGTGAAGTGGCCGACTGCCCACGGCAAGGCAGTGCAGAGGGTGGCGAGGGAGGAAGGAGAGGTCCTGCCTGCGTGCTGAGCAGTGCCGGCTCCGCGCACCCACGGCTTTCCAAAGGCAGAGAGCAGGAGAGGAGCGGTGCAGCCATCAGGTACTCGCTCAGGAACCCCAAATCGTGGCCACCACTGGGTCCTGCCTGCCCAGCCCTGATGGCCACAGGCACTCGCGGCATCCCCAGCCCAGGGCACCAGCAGCTCGCAGCTCTGCACCACCGATGGGACTCCCATCTGTCACAGCCCGGTCTATTTGCTCTCTCATCCTCGCCAGCCCCTGAGGCAGCTCTGTGTGCAGCAGAATGGTTTATTTGGAAAGGGCTTTGGTTTTCAGTACTTGGTTTTAAAATGCAAATACTTGTCTTTGTTTACATTAGAGAAGATAGGTCAGAGGAATGCTCCTGGTGCTCAGAGCAAACATCTGAGAAGGTCTGTCACCACTTCAGGAGTGTACTCCTCACCCCCAGAAAGCTGTTGCCTGAACTGATGAACTTACCCGCAGAGCAGGAGCACAAGGTCCTGCGGTACCCAGAGAGCTGAACTCGCGACTTCAGCCGCCGCCCTGGAGCGCTAGCAGACCTCGCAGCGAAGCCTGAGCTTTCGAAAGCAGATGCCAGTTTTGGACGCCTTGAGATTGCTGCTCCAGCTACCAGAAACAGGAGGCGGGAGGTCCTGAAGCCAAGCAGAGGCGTGCAGGATTCTTCTAAAGGCAGCCTCCGATCCTGCACCTCCTTGCCTGCAAGATGGAGCGCTGCTCCCCTGCAGCGCCCAGAGGCAGGCTGCGGGTCATTTCGGGGCTGAGAACGGGTGGCGGGCACTCCACACCGGTGGGGGCACAGCGAGTGTGAGGCGATAAAGCAATTCAGCAGAGCTGAGGAGCATCTGCACGAAGGACAGCAGCCGAGAACCCAACACTCGTGGGGAACTTCCCTACTCCTGAGGGCAGAGCCCTCCTCTCCCCAGCCCGACTGCTGTCTCTCTTCCTTCCAGCTGCACCAGAATGAACCTGCTTCTCAATAATTAAATGATAAAGTCTCCTTACTGCTTTCCCTGACTGCCTGACCCGTAACGTCAGGGGGAAAAAAAATAAAATCAATACAGATTCTCCAAAATACATAAATCCAAACTCCACCAGCCCCCAGAGAAAATAAAGTAAGTGCAAGAATCCAGTTCCAAATAAATAAATACATTAAATAAACAAACAAAGCAAAGTTTCCATAGCTTATGCCTGCCAGCAGCACAGGTCTCTGACCTCCCTGGCTGGAGACAGCCCCCGGGGCATCCCACCGCCATGGCACGCTGCCTGCAGACCCCTCGGGGTGCTGGAGTTCAAACAGAAAATCTATTTTTAATGACTTTGGGGAGTGTAGTAGAGATGCCAACTAGCTCAATGTAATTAAAGCTATCTATCACTCAGTGAGCAGGAGCCCAAAGTTGATGAACTTTCCAATGAGATTTTATTCTTCCCTTCATTCATGAAAAAACACCACTTCGTGCTGCTGCAGGAGACATGAAAAAGTGTGGGAAGGAGCAAGGGCTCATCAGTTCCAGCCGTTAACGTGTCAGGGTGACAGAGCTGGGGAAAATAAAGTCAAGCTTTCTCAGAGGCTTGTAAAAACTTTGACGGACTCTTCTTCCCGCTGTTTCTCCTCCCTACGTCTTCACGCAGGGCTGTTCGAATCCAGCGTCCTCCTGTGATACCGAGGAAATCTTGGTTTCTGCCAAGGGAAAAAACAGCGTGCAGGGCCGTGGAGCTTTTGTTGCTTTGCTGAGCAAGACCCGTGGGTCCCATCCGCTCCATGCTGTAAGCAAAGCCCTACCTGGGAATGACGTACTCTCGACGCGAGCAGAGCCGGCGGTGATCTCGCACACGCTAAGACTGATGAAGACCCAGCAGTGAGCGGGATGCAGCCGGTGGGGCGGCAGCCAGGACACAAGGGAAGGGGGCAAAGGGGGAGCGTTTTAACGGAAAAGTGTCGAGGAGCATCCCCACAGCGCTGCCCGGCCCCCAAGGGCAGCAATACCTGCTCCAGCGGGGACTAAGCCCGTAGTCCCTACAAGAGACGAAGGTACGCACCCGGGCGAGGAGCGGACGAGGGGGAGTTCTCCTGACAGGTACAGCAGCTACTGGAGGACCCAGCTCTCCAACCCCACGCCGCTCAGCACAGGAGGGATTATCAGAGCTACCGAAGGGCTGTCAGAACCCAATCAACGCCTGTAACTTTTGGCAGAAAAGCAGCGAGTGGGAGAGAACACAGAGACAATGTTTCCATGACTACAAAGGGATTATTTAATTACAGCGCTGCAGATGCATGCGGAGAAAGTCCCTCAAACTCTGATCCAAGCAACCTTTTCAATGAGTCTGGCTTTACTGCTATAAGAACCTCATTAGCGTCTTATGAGGACAAGCTGTGTTTGAGCACAGGAGACCGGATAGCTTTCTTAGCGAGCGATCAGACCTTCTCCACACATACCTGTCTCCTTGGCTCCCGGCTACCCCCCATGTACAGCACCAGGCCCCCGAGGGAGGCGATGAAAGTAAGGGCAGCCTCCTCTGGGAAGAAAGAAAGAGCTGAAAAAACAGCGAAGGCCCCAAAGTAAGGCTCGATTAAGCTGCAAAATCGTCCTCAAGCCAGTGTTTCCTCCATCCAACCCAGCAGCAGCCAGCAGGACTCTGGGCTCGGAGCAGACTCATGTTCTGGCACGCAGGCTCCTGCAGACAGATGCTTTCCCGTGGTTTACCACGACTCCAGTTAATCATTGCATCTGCACGAAACATCCGAGCGAGATTTGTTGGAATAACAAAGCGCCAGGCGGAGATCCCACCCTGACTCCCAGGAGCAGCACAGTGTCATGTAAACCTGGAGGAGGAGGAATGGGTTTTGGTCTCGAACGCAGGCCGCCCGCGACCATCCACTGAACGCTCGGCCTGCTCAATCTGGCAGCTCCTCCTCTGCCCTCAGCAGGCGCCGCCGCTGGTTCGCTGCAAAGCGGACGCGTGCAGGAGGTGGTACTGGAGCCCACTGGGTGCCACCCGCGTGGCACGGGCGCTGACCGTGACCACTCCCGGACTGGGCATCCAGATCCCTTGGATCCCAGCTGTGCATCGCAGTGCAGCCCTCGGGGGCGTGCACAGCGTTTGGGATCCCACGCTGTCATTCCCGGGCCCATCCCATGCTCAGAGTTAGCCCCCGGCACACCAGTGCCAGCGTACGTCTGGCAGCCACTGCTCCAACGCGACTGGGCAGCATCGGCTCTCCCTCCTGCTTTGCACGGACCAGCTGCGTCTGGGAAGCGAGGGGCAGGCGGCCACACTGCCACCTCTATCAGCTACGAGTGCCCACTGCTACCGGAGAGCGGGCCAGCGGGAAAACCTTGTGCACGTACAAGATCAGGAAGCAATTCTTTCATCTCCAGCGTAGAAATGAAAACACTGGCTGAAGTATTTACACACGCTTCTGGACTCAGCAAATGCAGCAAAATTTATGGATTGAATAATTAGGTCAAACCTGACCACAGAGGTGCAGCCACACGCCTGCCACGCTCGCTCCTGCCCCGCACGCTGCTGGCTGGGGAGCCCGGTGCCCCCGCACGCACGCAGCGTGCGCAGTGGCTGGGGAATACGGGATCCTCAGCAGAGTACCCGTCTCATTTGGGACGCTAAGCTGCTCTGTGCTCCCACAGAACCAGCCTGCAGAAACTCCACTTGATAAGACAAGTGGGTGACGTGAGAAATGTTTGCACACGCTAATAATGAGGAATGAGACGCTAAAGGTCTCCACCACAAAAACCAGGTCGCGCTGCAATGCATCCACGTGCTTCCTCCCCTGGAAAACCACCACGCCTCAGGGGAGCTGCATTTTTGTTCTTGACTGCAAAAAACCGTTCAAACGAGTTTCTGGAAATCAGGCTCTTTCCAGGCGTGCTGCACAGGGCGGCGCCGAGCAGCTCCGTGCGGGCAGCTCCTCCGCAGCAGCTCCGCGCGCTGCCGGCACCAGCCGGGGTGACACAACGTCGCTGCTGCCCGTGGGAGGTCCCTCGAGGCTTGCTCCGGATTTCAGGCCATGGGGCTGACGTGCCCAGAGCGGCCGCGTGCCACATCCAAGCATCCCTGCCGGGGGGACTTCGCTGCTGCCATCAGACGCGGCTTCTCCAAGCGTTGGCACCGTCTTCTGATGAAGGCGAGACCACCCTGCCGCGGCCACCCAGCCAATGAGCCCTGTCCTTGGCAGCGCTGATTAGCCCAGGCCCCAGGGGAACTAATTAATAAGGATAAAAGGGGAGCAGCTTTCCAAAATTTCTAGGCTCAGGTGGGGATCAATCCAACACAGTAAACTTTCATCTCGCATCAGTTCACGGCCTCTGCGTTCAGTGCTTTGCCTTGCTGCCATGTAACTCACAGCGCGCTCCCTGCAGCCATTTAAAAGTTTTAAGAGAAGCTCAGAAAATTAATTAAGGTGAATAATTATAAAGCGCACGCTTCTTTCCCTCTCTATTTTGCAAGGAAGTGGCAAAAATAGAATTCTGAATAATTTTGGAGTTATAACCAATGTAATTAGGTGTTCAACGAACACTCACAATTGGGCTGTGCTTATTAAAATTACTGTTTTAGTCAGAACATTGCCAGAGAGTCATTAACAGCACAATGGTTCGATTCCCAGGGACTCTAATTAGACTTGGACGCCTCGCAGCGCAGGGGATGCCCGGCTCAGCTGCCCGCTCAGCACTACAGGTGATGCCCGGCAGCACCGTGGGGACCCCGCCAAGGCCTCCTGGGCACTTCCCAGCCCCAGGGTGCGGGGACCCGGCCAGGAGGAGAGCGCGGAGAGGGGACAGAGCCCCAGCGTCAGGCGGTGGGAAGAGGTTGCTCTGCGACACGAACCGCCCCGGTCACAGCTCCGACTCCGTGCTTGCTGTTCTCTGCAGCGCTCGTGCTGGAAGGCGCAGGTGGGGGCGTCTCACGCTCTGCTGTTTCCTCCTCCGAGAGACGATCTCAGTTCACTTTGGAACCCCCTTTATTTCTTCTGTGTGATGCTCTGCAGGGCTTTAGGCAGAAAAAGGCCAGGTCTGTGTTAACTCTGCCCCTAGGCCATGCACGCTTGGAGAGCAAACGGCCATGCCACCCACAGGGCTGAAGCTGGTACGGCCAGGAGGTGCCCAGCTGGCAATATTTGCAGCAGGACAAACCTCCCCTCCTGCTGCCTGCAAACAGCCGTCCCTCCAGCCTCGTCTCCTGCGGGGTGTTTGCACCCCGGGCAGCAGCACGGGTACAAGGCTGGTGGGTACCAGCCGCACCGACGCAGCTCGCTCCACCTTGAAATCAGAGACTGCAGTGCTCACAGTTTGCCCCAGCACAGGCGTTAACATTTCCTCATAGATCCCCGCAGCCCTCCGCAGCGCCTCCCGGGCCTATGGAGCACCAGCGATGCGACAAAGACGGGAAGCGGGGATACCTCGGAGGGGGTGATAGTGCCCGGCTGGAAACACCCCGAGCATTTATAAGTAATGAGCAGCTTCTTATACTGGCTTGGAAATGATGGAGGCTTCAAAGTGGGTGTCAACGCACTCCCTGTGTCAGAGAAGGGAGCTCCATGCTCTGAAGCGCAGACATCCAGATCTGTTATGAAAGATCTAAATCTCAGTGGTGTGTATCACAGGGAAGCTCAGTGCCTGCTGCTTGCAGTTGCCTTCAGCCGTCTGTTTTTCCTCTCTCCGCATAAAAACCACATGCTAGACAGCAGAGACCCCTTCCCCCAAGCTGCTACCATAGAACTCATGAATTCAGTTAAGTTGTTAAAAAGGACTGTGGCAGGCTAAGATAAAACAGCGGAGCTTAAAATGACAAACAGACTCCTAAATGGGATTAGAGTCTTAATGAAAACAGTAATGAATGAATGAGGCAACCAAATATTACCCATTAATATTAGACAGATAGATTAGATCCCTAGGCGCTGCATTTAAAAACGACATGAAATTACTTCAATTACTCTGCACTGATAAATAGCAAGGCCATATTTACTGTTAAAACACATTTCCTCCACCCTCCCCCATGCTTGCTTTGGCTTCTGCTTCCCGAGAGGGAGAGCAGACCACGGAGAGGCTAAAAAAATGCACCAGGCTGGAAGCTTCCACCGCTCCCTCCGCCCCGCAGGAGCCTCGGGGTAGCCAGCATCCACCGCACACGTATTCCAGGGCACCTGCTGCAGAGCACTAGTCCCGTTAGTCTCAATTACTACCATCAACGCCGCTATTTCAGCCCTTGCATTTCTGTGCAAGAGCCAAAGCAACCACGCTGATTCACCTGAAACCCCGTGCTCGCAGCATCCTTCCGTCTCAGAAATTCACTCTGCCGTCACTTGCTGGCGGATACGGCTGCTCAGCGTCCTCCTTTCCACACGGGGAAAGCGAAATTAACCTGATCAGAGGCCTCTTCTAATGAAGAGATCATAGACGGATAATTCCTGGGTGCTTGGTGGCATTTACACGCTGCTGCTGAAAGGCGCTCTGGTAAAGGTAATGTCAACAAGAGTCCCTCATCCTCGCATCCCAGCCTCCGGCCCAACCATCTGTTCTCTGGGTTCGGGAAAGCCCCGGAGAGCAGGTTGCTGCTAGGAAAGCTGCAAAACATCCTTCCCAGCTCTGCCACCTTGGGTTGTGGACCTTTGTGCCCGGATGAAGTCTTCACTATGTGACCGGGGACGCCTCTTGGCAGCTGCCGTGCTCGGAGCTGGACGGCCAGCCTACCTCGTAGGATAACCAGAGCACGGCTGTAAGCACGCCGATGTTGGCGTGTCAAATCACCGATGCTTTACTGCTGTGGGATCTTCAATATCTTTACAAAATCCCCTCATTCACCACCATAATATATCGGTAAACAAGAAAAACATAAAATACCTCATTTCAGAGATACGAGGGGAGCAGCCCGCAAAAATTGCGCAGAGTGGGTCGCTCCCAGCACAGCAAGCCAGAGAACCTGAGCCCCAACTCCAGGTCCTTGCTGCAGCCATCGGATACGTCATCTCATGTTTTCTTAGGGAGAGGAGTGGAATAACCCCCCGGCTTCCCCTCAGCTGGGATGCATTCCCTTGGGCGAGGCTACGCAGCGGCTGAACGGGGCTCCTGGTTTCTCCAGCTGAAATACTGCTGAGTGCGCAGGATTCACTAAGCGTGGGAACGCGGGGCAGCAGGGCCGAGGGGGTTGTGTGTACCGTGCAGATATAAATTAACTTTCCAGGAAGGCAACGAAACCCAGTCTTTGTGCTTTCCCACTCCGAAACGAGGGGTAAAGCAGGAAAGTGGAGAGGGAGGAACGCGCGGAGCTCTTCCCACAGCTCGGAGGATGGATGACCTTTCCAACGCCATACCTGCATAAATCTTATTTAATGAAATAATAAAAAAAAGAATAAATGAAGGTTAAATCACCCCCTGCAGCAGATTTACATTGAAAACAAAGTCTGTTCAGACAGCGGTGGGTTTACACAACAGGCCTTTAGCATTCCTTTCCTAACTACTAGGGTGACTCCTGACCAGCTAACCACCAGATGAGTGATAGGAGCCCTCGGCGTCGAAGGCAACTTGCCAAGACGGAGGCAAACAAACAGCGCTAGTCTGGGGTTTACTTTAAACACACAATTAGGGGGTTTGGTGGGTCGTAAGTCACAACGTGGTGGTTTTCACCCATCAAACCTTCCCTACAACATTCCCATCCTTCGGACACGACTTCGCTTCCAGTGCCACCACCAAGTCAGCACTGCAAACGCCCACTTCCCCTCCCTTCGCACACCACAGAGCAAACACGGCTGCCTGCGGCTTGGAAGTGCCCCTGGGAAACTGGGAAAACCAACCAAGGGCCTCCCATTATCTGAAATAAAAGCCGGAATGGTTTTTGTAGCCAGAGAGTGTTGGGCAAAGAGTTTAGCTTTCATCTTTACCTGCTTTCCCTTGGGCTGCTGTTTTGCTGCATGGGAGAAGCAGAATCAAAGAGCAGCTCTGGGGCTATGGCATTGCTTTGACGAAAGGCAGAGGTGATATAAGCTCAGAGCTTATACATACACTTCAGAATTGCTGCATTAACGCTCCCAGTGCTGCCGCGCCAAGCCACTTGTCCCTAGCAGCCATATCAGCTCCTGCTGTAAACAGTTACTTTGACATCAGCTTCTCACTGTCCGGATACAGCATTCAACACGGTGGCGTTTTGGGCAAATAATGCCATGAAACTATTTCAGCTCCATCAGAGCCTGAGGAACTTCTGCATACATTTCCATAAATATCGCTGGTGTCAGTACAGCAACAGACCCGACAGACTGCGAGGGGGATCCTGCGGACTGCTGCTGAGCCTGCCTGCAGACTGACTCCAGGAACAGCTATGGGGTTCAAAGGACTTTACTGAAACCACAAAATAAACTGGCTTGCGTGAAAGTCGGCAGCCCTCGGTTTTTAGCGAGGCTGGAAAGGAGGGGGAAGGTCCTCCCAGCCATCGAAACGTGCAACTCGTTGCCCCAGCAGGCTGAAAGTACGTGGCGCTGAACAGACTTGCAGAACATCAGTTTATTAAGGCAAACTCGGGAATGCCAAAAATCGGGGAGGATGCGCCAGGAGAAGGACTGGTGGGCACAGGACCTGCTTCTGTCTCCTGCCTCTGGCAGGGCATGGGGCACAGGGAAGCACCGCGGTGGTTCTTACTGCCACGTGAAAGAGGCGAGTCTACCAGCACTTCTGGACAAAATTCAGTCGCTGCTGTTTTGGTTTTCAGCCGCAAACCTCCCATGGGAGGCAAATCCCCACCTGCGTGGGGGGCAGCGGAGCTGGAAGGGGAATCTTCCCTCCCCTCAGCTGCCTTCCTGCTGGAAGCCTGCACCGGAGCAGCTGCTCCAAGGGCATTTCTCTGCAGGGTAGCTGGCAAGGGACAGGGTTAATAGGCCCACTCCATGCATGACCTCTCTTCCCTCTCTCGGAGAGCTTCTAATTACCAAGCTAAAGAAAGAGGGGCAGCCAGCGGTGTCAGCCAGACCCCACTGCTCTGATCTGATCGATCACAGCCTGACAGCGAAGGGAAGGGCTTCACCCCTGCGTAGGGGCTGAGGTCCCCGGGAAAGGCCGCTTCTCCCATCGCACCCGCACATGGAGCGAGCTAATCAAGGCCAAAGCCACCCCGGAAAAAATGGGAGCACCAGCAGGTCCCTTCTTGCAGAAAGGAGAGCAGCTTGGGGGGGCCATGAATAAATAATGCCGCTAATGAAAAGATGCCTGCGCAGCCCCGGCGAGCGCGGTGGAGGAAGCAGACCGATGACTCTATTTCTGATGCTCCGGCAGCCTGACAATTGGCAAATGAACCTCTGCAGTTATGTGTTTCCCCTCTTTATTCTTTTCTCATAAAACTGGCAGGAACAGGGGTAGGAAAGAGATGCTGGCGGCAGCTGTGTTCAGTATGAAAAATGAGCAGCATGTGTATGGGAGGCAGCTGGAGCCCAGCGCTCCAGCGAGGGACCCCCGGCCCCCTCCTGATCCCCCTGCCACACTGGTTATTTGCCTCTCCGCGCTGAGGCCCCATGCTTAACCCTTGCCTTGCTCCGTTGCCGCAGGTACCGCGATGGAGCAAAGCAGCCAAACGCGCAGGGACCCGAGGCCGCACCTGACGGGCACCAACGCGCGGTGCCCCCGAACGGCAGTGCGTTCCCTGCGTTTCTGGCGTGCCCAGGAGCTTTAAGAGAAGTTGCAGCCCTGCTGGAACAGGCAACACGTGCGCACACAAAATAACAGACCACAGCTGCTCCCAGACGCAGGTGAAACATTACCCTCAGTTTACAGATGGGGGACCGGTGCTGGTGAGCGCGGTGCGGTGGGGCACGGCACAAGCGCTGCAGCCCGGCTGGAGCAGCGCCCTGCGTCCATTCCCGGGCTGCCCCAAGGAACCGCTGCTGCTCTTCCTCCAGAGCCCGCTTGGCACGAGGTCTCCGCACGGCACTTTCTAGACAAGGTCTGCAGCAACTCCACAGAATCACAGAAGGGTAGGGGTTGGAAGGGACCGCTGGAGATCATCTAGTCCAACCCCCTGCTGAAGAAGATTTGCCTTGAGCCAACTCGCTCAAAAACACTTGGGGCACCCCATGTTGGGGACGGTGCCCCGATGCCACCCCTCTTCTGCGTGCACCACAGGCAGAGCTGGAGTTCCTCTGCCACAGGGCTTCTCCCCACCCCTGCCCTTACAGCAGCCCCCCCGCAAGTGCCTGGCCACTCGCCACCCCTGGCACGCACGGGGACGGAGGCCACATTTTGTTTACGCTCCTTGCTCAGGAGAAAGCCCAGGGCTGCGCGGGAGGACGTGTCTCGCCACCCACCTTGAAAGGGGTCCCACGTGGCCAACTGGCCGTGGCACAGCAGGGTGGGCAACCCCGCATCTGCCCGCTCCGAACACACTCGCAGGCTGTGCTCCGCAACAACGCGGGCTTTGTTCCCGGCTCTGGCACGTCCGAGGGTGTCAATGACACTGAAAAGCTTTGACTGGCCCTTTCTGTTTGTTTTCTTGGCACACGCAAGTGTCATTTAAATAACCCAACCTCAGCTCTGCCCTGCACCTCGCGTGTGACCGACATTATTATTCAACAGCAGCTTTGCCCAGAGAATGGGCTGAGCAGAAAATGACGGCTTCCAGCCCCTGCGACGCCCGCTTACCTCTCTGCCTGCTTTCCCGGGACAGCGTCACGCATCCCAGGCCGGGCGAGTGGGAGCCTGACGGGGAGGGCTGCGGGGCTCACCCCTCGGACGCCCGCGTGCCACGGGATTTTGCCTTTCCAAGGGGACGGAAAGCTGTGGGGCAGCGTCGGGGGAGATTGGGTACAGCCACGCCAGACCCTGCTCGGCTCTTGTCCGTAGCCGGTCACGAAGGTCTGCCGCACGCTGCAAGGCAGGCAACACAAGCAACCCTCGGTTCCCCATTTTGTAAACCATTTCAGGGTTCTCCAAATTGTTTAAATACTGCAGAAACCTAAGAGGAAAGTCACGGGCATGATCAGTTTGTGGAATTTTATAGAGCCTTAAAAATCCAAAGCATTTGAATGCCCTAAGTAGCTTTAAAGGTCACAGAGTCGTATCATTACTGTTTTCACAGCCTGACCGTGGTCCAGTACTCATTTGCTCCAGGAACACTGCCGTAGTCTCCACGGCTTTTCAGTAAGTACTGCTCTCTAACTACATTACGCTGTCCTTGCCAGTCAATTTTCTGCTACTCCATCACTTTCCCATTTGTATATCATTACATACGGCTGTCAAAAATATAATTTAGGAACCTGACGACCAGTGTGAGAAGTGAACCCTCCGAAGTATATCCCAAACTCTCTAATTCTGAACGAAAATGAGCTTTAAGCCCTTTCCCCCAAAGAAGAAAACGACTGCCCCATGGCAGCTGTAGCACGCCGTCCCCGTTACTGCCCACAGGCACGCCAGCAAGCAGGGGGATTACCAAAAAGAACATTTTGGGAGACAACATGGCAAAAAAGAACATCTCGGGAGACAACATGGCCTCTGGCTCCTGGAAATGGTGCACTCGCGTGCCAAGAGACCGTGCCCGGAGCACCAGCCCTGCGCCGGCTGCGGGGCTGCTCAGCCTCGGAGCAAGCAGTCCTGCACGGATCCTCTGAACACACACACACACACACACACGCATACGCACATGCACACACTTCTGGCAGCGCGGCACACGCCGTTAATTAGCTGTTTCATCACAGGCCAGCATTAACGCTAGAGCTCTCCAAGACGCAGATCAAACCGCTGTGTCCTCGCCGAGTACGAAGGACACCCAGAAGGTGGGAGTAACTTCTCCTTCTGCAGTAAGTTACAAGAAAATTTGTCATTATTATAATACATTTACTGCTGTGCGGCACTCCTCTTTTCCTCCGGCAACAGAAGGTGTCGCCAAGGACCATAAAGGCCATCACGAACACTAACAGACACATACAGTTGGCATCGCTGTGGCTTCCATTCCTCGGAGGCTTTTCCACAGCTGCTGGGTCTCTCCCCTTCACCCCGAAGACTCCCTGGTTGTTGGGGAACCAGCCGGCGGCGGGGTAGAGACAGGCTGGCGCTTCCTACCCGCACCCAGCGAACGCTCCGCGTGGCCCCGAGACGATCAGACCGAGCCACGTCACCTAGCGAGGAGGAGGCTCCTCAGTCATCACAGGCAGCCATCGGCTTCCCACCCTTCCCAGCGCTGGCAGCTTTTGGTGCCCAAAAAACGTGTGGGAGAGCCTCCTTCGCCGCCGTGCGCCGGGAGCTGAAGAGGCGAGACGTCAGTGCTGTCAGTGCTGCAGCACAAATCGACTCCAGACATTTCATACGAAAACCCAGAGCCGCTCCCATTATTATCTGCAGCGAGGAGATATTCACGGCCGTTTACACCGACGCTCTAATTTCTTCCAGCGTCCTTGGAAGCCGTGGGACAAATTTGCTGCTGGTGTAATACTTTAACTCGTTTCAATAGATTTATGCTGAGACTAAATTTGGCCCTGCATATTCTACTCCCAAGCCCAGTAATCAGTAGTGGAAATAATTTGCTGTTGGCTGCTCTGATGTTGCCATCCTTTGTGCAGATCGAAATGACAAAGACATCAGGCCCTCAAAGTCCAATTGAAGAATAATTGGAAATCCGAAGTGGCACTAAATGTTATTTTCTAAATAAAATGCATTCAATTACAGAACACGAGGCTGTAAAGCACTAAGAAAGATTAGTTAGAGTAGGAAAAAAAAAAGAAGTATTCAAACCTTCAGAGGCATCATTACACACAAAGGATACCCTCTATTCTCCGGGACAGGCAAGGAGATAAAGCGAACGCGAAACAATGCCAGTATTTCCAGCAGCCCGCGCTCTCCCAGATGGTCCGGGATGCTTCTGCACTACCGGATTTTCATCTCGGCTGTTGCGTGCCGTCCCTACCGAGGGCTACGTGTTTCCCCACTTCCATGACAGGCAGGCACAGCTCACTTTGTTTCCACCAGCACCTTTTGTTACACAACGCAAATTTCCCAGGTTGTTTTCAAACGCTGAAAGTTTGTTTCTTTAAAGCAAGTGCTTATGTACTAAACACCGATGGCCTGAAACACTCCACCAAGGCGGCTGCCAGCCCCCGTGCCCGAGCACAGCAAGGGGCTCCTACAGCAATTCCCTTTGCGCTGCCCAAAGGGCCGAGGTGCCGCGAGCCACGCGGGGATGTCCCACGAGGGGTTAGGGCTCTCCGCCGGTACGCGGGCGGCGGGCAGGCCCTGGGTGCCGGGGTCTGCAAACGGCCCCCGCGACCTGCAGAGCAGGAACAGGCCTGCGCATGCGCCCCGGAGCCGAGACCAGAGTCTGCCGCGTCCCTATATTAATAAGACCAATAATACAGCAGATGCGCTCAAAACTCCAGCAAACAACAACGTAACGGCCATCAAGCGAAGGAGGACAGAGACAATCGTATTTCACCCGGTAGGAGCTGGTAAACCCGTGCTTAGAGCAACAAAGTCGCAGCCAAACAAACACGACCCCAAGCGGGATGCACGGCGCTGGCAGGCACGTTCTCAGCCTGCGCAAACAGGGGAAGATGAGACGCATTTATCTCGGATACTTCGTTTCAACAGCTTTCCTCAACAGCTCTGGCCCCTTGAATTAATACACACCGGCAAGCAAGCCGCAGAGCAGGCTCGCAGTGGGGGAGGTGTAATTATTTACACGTCTGATCGCCGTTTCCATAGGAGGATTAAAGGCCAGGTGAGACTTCTTTGCACGCTAGTTTTTATTTTAATTTTTTTTTTTTTTTAGGAGAAGATAGCTGTCACTTGAAATCATTCACGTGCAGATGCAACAAATTGCTGACCCGCGGCTGATCTCAAGCAACGACGATGATATCTCGGCTCCGCCAATAAATACACACTCGCAATGGGGGAGAGGGGAGAGCAGCCTACACATAACCGAAGATGGATTTATTCCAGCCTTTGCTACAAGGCTGAAGGCTGGGAAGCCAAATCCCTCTCTCCCAGGGTTTCATTAGCTGGGAATGGCTTTCTAATGAGATTTACACAATCTAGCCTGGAGCCTACACATTTTGCTCTGCACCCAGAGACAATAACAACAGGGAGCTAAGGAGATGCCTTCTTTTTCTCTGGTCACCCATAATTCAAGACTGTTACCCTGCTGCCATCAACGTGATTACACAGAGCACGAAAATAAAATCAAACCCTGCCCTTCCACAGCATTAAGTCTCCAATTTCAACTGACCAAGCCAGGAAAATTTATAGTTATGGGGACCACGTTCAGTCCATTAGGAAAGGATAGGAGATTGCCAGCTGGGACCTGAATGACATTCTCACCTCTCTTTCCACCGGCCGGGAGCCTGGCCGGGGTGAGCAGCACCGTCCCCCATCCCTGCGGGGATCACAGAAGGGGACCGGGGGGCTCCCTCCACATGTGGGGTGGTGGGAGGTGGAACTGTGTTCCCGAGCCCCGCTGCACCCCGTAAGGACATGGAGAGCCCTAAGCTGACCGTTCCCTTACGCACTTTGATGGATCAAGGCCCTTCGTTGGATGGGATGCAGTTTTTCTGGAACGGAGCATCCTCCGCTGCAGCGAACCCGTACCCGACGCCTAAACCCAGACCCCCGATGCCACGCTGCTGCCTTACAGGGATGCTTCTCCCCAGAGTTCCTCCAGCGTCCTGCTTGGATGAGAGGACAGGGACTGAGCTGGCTCCCAGGCCACAGCCAGGCCACGCACACGGAAAGCAAAGACCTAAAACGGGAAATTCCAGCCTGCCTTTGACAAGTGGAGCTTGCACACTCCTCTCCGCAGTCACAGGAATGCTGTTTCTGGCACAGCTTCTCCAAAACCGCTATTCTAGTGTGGTCAGCTCTTTTTGGATGGAAGGATTTTAAGGAAATTCTTGTTGCGGGCAGGTCTATCGGCTCGCTCACACAAAAGCCCAGCCACACGAGGAGGAGTTGTTTTTCAACACCCATCCTCCCCTCTGATTCTTCCCCAAATATAAAAAAAAACCCCAACAAACCTTATCATGATATTCTTATGGAGATATTAATAGCACCCAGGACGCTGACGGTTGCCTGCCTGTGAGTCACTTCTTAAAGGGATGGGAAAAAGCCTGCGACAACCGCAGCTTATTAGGAGACAACGAAAATACCCTTCGTGAACTGTAGCGCAAAATATCATCCTTATTGTGGCAGAGGAGATGGGAGATGCTCACGTGTGCAGCGCACATCCAGCGGGTCTACCAGGGGCTGGCTCCGTTACGCAGCCTTTGCCCGGANGACAACGAAAATACCCTTCGTGAACTGTAGCGCAAAATATCATCCTTATTGTGGCAGAGGAGATGGGAGATGCTCACGTGTGCAGCGCACATCCAGCGGGTCTACCAGGGGCTGGCTCCGTTACGCAGCCTTTCCCCGGACAGCCGGCGAGAGCAGCAGCTGCCAGGCAGGCGGCGGCGAGCCTTTACGAAATTCCACCTTAGATGTCGTGTGACTTTGGCCATTTTGGTTTTGATTTCTATCACAGTGGGGCTCTGGAGTCCAGAGCACTGACCGCGATCGTTAAGCGTGTCACTAACGGAGTAAGGGCACGTCCCTGCCTCCGGCACTCTTCCGGGTCCCCGTGACCCCGGGCTGAGGCAGCACAGAGCCCACCGACGCTTGCGTCTGTCTCAGCTGCTAAGAGACCCTCAGTGCTTGGGTCTCCCTCCTGGGGCCCTGCGCTACTCAAATCTTATTCCTCCACTGCTGGTACAGGGTTCCAAATGGGGCTTTTAATTCAGTTGTTCGAAAGCATCTCTGATGTCTTGACAACGTAATTTGGTCTCCTCCAGGTCCTTCAGTACCAGGTGCGGGAGAGCAGCAGGCACCATCCCGCCCACGTGAGGAGCTCGCAGTGCAAGTCGCTCCAGCTCTCTGAGCACTCGACTCAATTTCTATTTGAAAGGAAACATGAATACTAATTAAACAGCCATAAGGGCACAGAGCAGATAAATATGTGTTGCAAGAGAAACTGGAGAGACACACTCTGAAGTGGAGCCAGGGAGGGGAGGAGGCAGTGTGTCACTGTTTCTGGTGGCACAACTTCAGAACAGCGCTCGCCACTTAAAATACTCCTACAAGCGACCAAACCCCGTGCTGCGTGAGCACGCGGGCCTTCCTTTACTGCCTTAAAACCTTCCTCTTCCTGCATTGCGACCTCCATGGCTGCGCTGACTTCACCAATACACACGCAAACCAGTATTTTGCTCCATCTGAAGGCCGACTAAAGCAGCATTTACATGCCAGCTTCCAGCGCGCTCCAGAACGCCCGCGCCAGCTCCTCCGCAACTGAGCAGCCCTCTGGGCTGCAATCAGCAGACTGGAAGGATAACGATCATCTGAAGCATAATCTTTTCCTGCCACCTCCTACATTTAAAAAAAAAAAAAACAAACCACCAAACCCAACACCTCCATTTTTTGGCTAACAGAGAAAGGTGAGCAGCCATGGTAGGAAGACTGGATTACGCAGAGCGGCCCCGGCTCGCTCTCGGTTCAGCCCTTTGCAAACACAGCAGAAGCCTACCGGTTGCGCCCCTGCTCAGGCTAGCAGTAAGCATAAAATCCTCTGCCCTGCTTTGCCTGCGCAGACAAGGCGCAGCTGCAGTCAGCGACGCTGCTCTGCGCGTACTTCGCAGGGCAGAGCTGCGGAGATGCTCGGGCACGTCAAGGCAGGAACAGCAATGCCTCACTTGAGCTTTGGTTTTTGCCATCAAAACCAGCACGTTGGCCCTGCCGGCGTTCAAGGAGGTTTGGAGGAAGAAGTTCCCAGTCTGAGAAGAAAAAAATCCCCCAGAATCTGCTAATATATTCACAGGTGTACCTTGGCAGCAACAATGCACACGAAATCTCATTTGTAAGTCAAAGGCTGCCACGACGGATCAACCTATCGCTCAGTCAAGCCTGCAAAAGGCCGCCGGCTACGGCCGCTTCCAGCTGCTTCACCGGGACGGGAACACGCGCCCCGAGCTCCCATGGACCCGGCCAGCTGCGTGGCACCGCAGGCTCCACCGCGCCGGCGTCGCCTTCAAGGAGCATCCCTCTTCGTGACAGGCACTTGGCGGTTCGCTGACGACGGTTAAATGCTTTCAAAGTGATTTTGTGCACCAAAATCACCTGTTTATGAAGGTCTATTTTTTTTTTAAAGGTACATTTCTAAGAGTCCGAATGACTAACTGCAGCTGGGAAGGTGATGCTCACATTGACGAAGGCTTTGTAAATTATTTGTCACCGCAAACCATGACCGAGTGCCTTCTCCTCCTATATTCACCTCCCTGTGACTACGGAGCACTGAACTGAACAGTGATGAAACAGGGAACGGTGCTTTGTTACGGGACTAAGGGTTTGGGAGGTTTCAGTTCAATCCCTCCCTCTGCCGTGGATTTCCTGTGTGACGTAAGATAGGTCACGCAGCATCCCTATGCTTCAATTCCTCATCTAAAAGGTGATACTGCTGCTCCATCCCATAGGGCTTTGGGGAGGATAAATCCGTTAGTGGCCAGCAAAGTGTTCCCACGCTGGTGGTGGTCGCTGCAAAGAAGCCACTGAAAATCCGGCAGCTGTGATAACCGAACGGGCAGGTAAGCGCAGAGGAAAAAGGAAGAGGGAAAACACCAATCTCCCCGTGCAAGGAGCACTTTCTAAGCCTGATTACAACAAAAACGATTTCTTTTACACCCGCACAGAGAAACCTTCAGGATCCCACCGTCGTTTCCCCTCCCGCAGCCCTCTCCGGCTCCGACGAACGCTGTGCTCTTCGCGGGCTGGCCCCCAGCGACCTTGGCAGGGGAAAGTCCCGAGCGCAGCCCTGGGCATGGCCGGGGCTGGCACGCAGCCCCCCCGGCCCCCCGCGGCGCAGAGGGAAAGCCAGAGTGTTTAGTCTGCTGGGCACATTCCTGCGCACTGTTAAAATAAATAGAGGATTATTAATGGAGCTCATTTTGCTCGCTAGCATCAGCCAGAAATGCCGGAGTTATCAAGTGGCTCCCGAGGACGGCGCAGGGACGGGGCTGCGGGGGTTTCTGGCTTAGGCAGCTCCGCGGGGTTTGGTGCTCAGGATTTTCACTTGGGATGCTGAACTTGCTTGCTCTCCAGGATCGTCCCGGGCTCCCCAGGGAAAGCCCTGTACCTTCCTCCGTACCCACAGTCTGGCACGCTCTAGGAAATCTCAACACTTTCACTGCTGCAAAGTTTGAACAGGGGATTCATTTTCCCAGGGAAGGAGGAGGGAAAGGGAGAACGAGACCCACAGACAACTGCGGTTCTGCTCTGCAACCAGCCTTAACTCCTACGCTTAGTCCCAGCTTGCAACACCATCCCAGCCACTTCCCCTGGGGCACACCGTCATTTTCAACCTGTCTGGAAGCTGCAGGGACTTTTCCCTGAACATTTCCGAATTTTCCAAGTAGTTTGGTGGGAATTAGGTTTTAAAGCTGAATCCTTGTTTGCATCAAAGCCGTGCCGGTGGGACCGGCCTAAGGGTCCTCGTGGCTGAGCGCGCTATGAGGTCCGGGCTGGGGCTCGCGCTGCATTTCCTAGCCCTGCCCGTTTCAAGATTGTCACAGGAATCTGTGCTCGCAGCTGTATTTCCCTCGACTGATCTGAAATGAAACGAACGAAAAAAAAAAATACACCGAAAGTCAAAACCCGGTCCTCCTGATTTTGCAGAACTTTTCAGAACCTCGAGGGGAAAAACAGAAAACGGCCAAGGATGCTTGGAGGTGAAGGCTCGGGGTGGATCTGAACTCCCTTAAATCCTTCTGCTCCTTTGAGCCACCGAACTCAGCCCGATGCCCATACTGAGGTTCAGGGACGAGCCAGGAGCCAAGCCCGGAGAGCAGACTGCCGGAGCTGCTCCCCACACCGCTCACGGCCACCACCAAAGGGGCCACGTTGCCCCGAGCCTTCGAGGCCCCGAGGTGCACGCGCAACGCCTGTGTCCGGGGGCAGCGAGCGCTGCGTGAGCCAGCTCGCCGCCCTGCCTTGCAGAGTCCTCACGTCTGAGCTCGCAGGGGAAAGATTCAGCGGGGCAAGTGCCTGCACATTGTCTGCGCTTACTTCCTGCAAACTCCGTAATAATAAAGTGATACTCCATACCGTATCCCTTTTTCCATTTCACCCTTCGCTGGATCATTTTACGCATCTGTTCCCATTGCTAATTCAAACTAATTAAAGTATAAAATAGAATAATTTGTGCAATTCCAGAGCTCCCCTCACCATATTGTGAGTTATGTTTCTTTTTAGCTAGCGCCCGGTGTGAACAATTCCGCTCCGCACCGGCTGAATAGCCGCCAAACTCATTTGCTGAGAAGACAAACTATCACAGCAGCGTAGGAAGCGGGGGAAGAGAGAAAGTTCAAAAAGCTCTAGCAGAGAGAAAGAGGAATCTGAGGTTTGCTTTTAAATTTCATAGCTGAGCACTGAGTGTGAAATTTCAGATTTCTCCTTCAAGTAATTTTCTCTCCTGAGAATGGAGCTCTCTCCCTCTCTCGTTGCTCCTGTTAAGGACGGGAGACCTGCACCTGCCTCTCCGTCCAAACACGCAAACCCTGCAGCGAACCCACAGCTCTGCAGCGCTCCCGGCACTGCTCAAACCCAGCCACGAGCTAATTAGCGTCATCCAGAGAGGCGCCTCAGAAGCTCGCTTTCGGGATGGAGTGGGGCCAGCGGTATCGAACCCGGAGGGACGCTAGACCTCCCCGCGGCTGCCGAGGCCGCCAACTACCGCTTTACAAACACCCGACGCACTGGTGTGCTGAGAAGGAGGGTGCGTGGGTGGGTGTACATGCGCGTAAGGGGAATGCTGGAAACATTTCAGGACTGCGGTTGCTCGCCTGAAAATTAAACAATAGGTCTGTGGAACAGGAGGGATTGGAAAAGGAAGCAAATGCCGAAGCAAACACATGGGAACCCTGTGGCTGTGACTGGCAGGGGAAAAAACCAGACTAATGCAAAGAAAAAACCAAACCACAACAAACAAGCCTTGAAAGCAAACCTAGCAAGCGCTTGAAAGAGGCAACCATCCGAGCAACGCCTAAAACGTGTCTCTTCTAGAAAAAACAAACCCGCTGACCTCAATGTCGGATTTTTACATCGGGGCATTTTTTCGCCACTTCTTCCAGGAAAGTTTACTTTTCGAGTATTTGTTACCTGAAAGACTTCTGCATTGAACTCCACCCCCGTGGACGTTTTGTGTCTGTACGTAAATCTCTGCAGGCTGTGGGGCTGGGGGAACGTCCTGGAACCAGCGCGGACACCGACACGTTACCCCACCGCGGCCAGAGCTCTGCACGGTGACAAACGGCCAACGAGACAGCACGCCGTCCCACCCGGCTGGGCTGGGGGTTTTGGTCAATTCATGTTAAATTAACACCTCCTTCTTGCCACGTAGATATTGTTAATGACCTCAGACGAGTTTTTAGCTGAATTTCTTAATTATTCCTAATTGACTACAGGGATGAGAGCGGACAAAAACCTGCTTCGACTCACAAATTACGGGAGACCGCAGCGTGAGCAGGTGGTGGTGGACAAGGCCGGCACAGTGCTGGCGCAACCCCCGCCCCGTGGAGCACAGCCCGTCCTCGAGGACAGCAAGGACCGCGCTGCTCCGAGGGGATTCTTTCCCCATCCTGCGCCCCTCTTTCGTCCCCCTACTCTGCCCCCTCTTTGCTCCAGCTTACGGCTACTTCACGCCTTTCTGGCAGCGGTCGCGGAGGAACGCAAGTTGGGCAAGCGCGTCTGTGCACGCCAACGCGCTGGAGCAGCAGGAGGTCCCAGCCAGGCTGGTGATGCCGAGGGTCGCAGCAAGCCCCCGCCAAGCGAGCTGTGCATGGGGCCGAGTCCTGCTGCGCCCTCAATGACGCGCACGGGCGCTGGCGCAGGATGACGTAGCTGGTGGGAGGCGAGATTCTGGACACTGCCGCCGGGATTCAGCTGAGCCTTTTTCCCCATCCCTGTGCATCCAACTTTGCCAAGATTATGTCCAGCTAACCGGCTGTTCAACTAGCAGATAACACGGTTAAAAATTTAATCAGTTCATTTTTTCCCCCTCTTGATGACTCCAGACCCTTTCATCCACATCTCTTGCATCTTTTATTGTGTTTTCTCAGTTCTTTTCAGGACACCATCAGTATTTACAGCCTCGCTACTCCAGAATTGATGGACTTCCTTGTTCTTCTCAGCCCTCGCTCCAATTCCAACCTCTTCTAAACCATCCGGGCGGCCCCCGCCTGCCTCCCTTCTCAATCAGCCTCCAGAAAGTTCGGTCCAAAGCAAAGCAGGTTTTCACAGGACTTGAACATCTCGGGGTTACAGCACAAGGAGCCGTGCAACAAATTATCCCCAGAGACTCCTGCAGATCCGCAGCTCCTGACACGGGGCCATTTGCAAAGCAAGTATTTCACAGCTAACAGGGCAGGCTAAAAGACAGGTTCTTTGCCTAAAGCCACGATGATGTCTATGGAAGAGGGAGGGGGGAACTTCACTCGGTGGAAAAGCAACAGGTCTGAGCGAGCTCCGGCAGCGCCGCCTGCTCCCTCTGCAGAGCGAGGGGCCAGGAGCACTCGCCTGCGAGATGCTCGTAGCCAGCTCAGTACTGGTCATACTGGTCAACGCTCCCCAGTGCCAACACACACACAGTAATGATGTCTAGAGCACCGCTCCTCGCTGCTTAAGGGCCAAGGCTGGGATAAAGCGGCTGCAGGCACATACAATGGCCCCTTCCACCTCTTCCATCCAAATAACCTTCCCCTGCCCAGTGCGCCGGGTGCCGGCCCTCTCCCAGCACCCGGGGGCCATCGCTTACAGCAGCAGGTGCGGCGCTGCCCTCCCCTTCTCTCCACCGCACGAGGGGAATCTTTAGCGGCCGGCACTAATGGTCGCTGCCTCCCATCAAGCGACACGCGGGAGTGCAGCTCCGCTCATAACACTCTGCATCAGGGTCTCTCAACGGCATCAACCGGGCATAAAAATCTCACAGCAGCCGGGAGGAATCGCTCAGGTGCTCTAGCGAGCGCTTGCTTAAAAACAAGTCAGGCCGCACCTCCAGGCTCTCCTTGCCTCCCCCTAAGGCAAGGTTATCCTGCAACGGGCACGGAGGCGCTCAGCATCCTGCATGGCTCGGCATCACGCGCACAGGCAGACCGACCGCGGAGCATTTGGTACCTGCCAGAGCAGCAAAGGACTGCTGAGTACGTCTCAGGCTAGAGGTCCACAGCCCTCCGAGCTCTGCGTACTAATTGATGTTATCTGCATTTCACTGGGTGATTATGGGTTATTATTTCTACCGCGGGAACGGTGAGGTTCCCAGTCACAGAGCAGGACGCCGCTCTGTTACGTACTGTCTAAAACCAGGATGAAATCATCCCCCTGCAGCACAACTAACCAGCGAAGTAACTACGGATGAGCCGAGAGCAGCAGCGTTTCTGAGGCAATGAAACGCGCACGGGTTTTCGAGGATCCTTATGGAAGGTGAATTCTGCATTTGCAGCGCCCGGGCCGGGTATCTCCTTAGGAAGGTGCTGCTTCACCCCTCGGGGAGCAGACCCGCACCGCGTGACCTCGGCACTCCAGTATTTTACGTGATTAGCACAAACAAGTGATGGATCATTAGCTGAAAAAAAAATCGTTGGAAAATAAAGGCGGACAAACACGTCTTGGTGCGGTGTGTCTGCACGCGGGGAAGAGGCAACGAGAGCAGCGGGAGCGCTGGCCTCAGGCTCCGGCTCCTCTGCGCAGCCCAGCACCCTGCACCCATCTCTGCCTCCTGCACCCCCTGCAGCCAGGGCTTACAGCTCTGC
The DNA here is from genome assembly GCA_013398225.1 of Steatornis caripensis. Classification (NCBI taxonomy): domain Eukaryota; kingdom Metazoa; phylum Chordata; class Aves; order Caprimulgiformes; family Steatornithidae; genus Steatornis; species Steatornis caripensis. Next base: position 74,402 of record VZSC01018006.1, on the reverse strand, counting down.
GTTCGGGAAGAGGCCTTTTGGGCCACGTCTCTCCTCGCTAGCGCAGGGATATTCCTTCCAACAAGCCCTGCAAGTATTTTGATCGCGCTGTTTTACATTTCGTGTTTATAGCCCTTGATTAGGTGATGAAATCTCCTGGAGACGGCAATCCCTGCTCTGGTGCCTGCCATGCGTTTGACAGAGCCTCCGCTCGCTCCCAGATTAAAAATAACAAAATTCGTTCTTCTCTCAAGAGCTGCAAAAATCTTTGGCCCCAATTCTGCTGATGCTTATATAATCTCCGTGCTGAAGTATGCCCACCACCTCTCACAGGGTTCGCTCTCGATTGCTGAAGGTGTACGTGGGAGCAAAGTCAAACCTGCTGCGTGCGAAACCGGCGCTGCAACAGTTTGAACTTGCACAGAGAGCAGCTACAGCGACTAAAAAGGGGTTGCAGCCTTGGAGTCATAAAACTGCTCTCGTCCTACAGGGCTTATTTAATTGAAATGCACCGAGCTTTCATACATTAAAAAAACCTACCGTCTCCCTGATGCACAGACAATTAATGCTTCAGGACTGAATTACAAAGCCACTTTTTCTCAATATAATCAGCATTTTTCCTGTAAGCCTCCGTCTTTCCCTCTGAAAGCAAGACATCGGAGCAGCTTTTCTGCACGTGCAGAGGTGGTTGGCGTGGGCTCCATGACAGACTCACCATTAAAAGGGGAAGATTTTTAATCCGGGGGGTCCTGGTGGCCCCATGCTGTTTGTCACTGGTTTTGCCCTGCACTGCCATTAACCCCTCACCTGCTGCTTGCTCGCTGCGAGCCACCAGCCCTGGGTGCACCCTCGCTCCTCACCGTCTCAGCGGAGGCCAGCGAAGCAGCCGACGAGCCCCTCGTGACAGCAACGCCACCGATTCCACTTCACTATTTTGTGGGCTTTTTTTCCAGATAGAAACCGCGAATTGCATTTGTCTGCCCGTGAAAAACGAGAGGCAGCTCACGCTGGGCACCGGCTGAGAAGAGCCACGGTGCACGTCCTCCTGCCACAGCTGCGCCGGTGCCCCCCAACGCCCGCCCACCCGCAGCACCGACTGCTATTTCGGTCGGAGGGCATGGCGTAACTCTGCCAACGCCTGGCAGCCCCGCTCCCCAGCCCCGCTGCTATTCCCGGCCTGGCACCCCACGTAGCTCCGCTAACGCGGCACGGCTCCATCTCAGCAGCACCAAGCGCTATCCGAGCCTCGCTCAGCTTCTGGGCAGAAACGGTTCGTGCAATGCTGAATTCCTGCTTTAAACAGTCAGGGTCAGAATCGTTTCTCTTTTGCCGTAAGAGCTATTTGAAACCAGGTGCAGGGGGAAGAGCGCCTGTAAAAGCTCCTAATACGCACTCTTAAATCATGTGGTTAAAGAACTCAGAATAAGTGGCTGGCAGCAAAGTTTCTTTATGCTTCTCTCCCCCGGACTGCGCTGTGCAACTGTTGCTTCTGTGCTTTGTGGGAGTGAAATCAAATGTCAAATATTCCACTTTGGAAGAAGTTGGCAACGAAACACGAAAGGCTCATGGAGAGCTCAAGAGGGCTGCGGATGAACTGGAGCTCGGCACAGCCGGGGCTGGGACAGGAGCCAGGGGGAGCGGGGAAGGGACCGTGCCCACAACCACAACTCCAGATTTTAGGATGAAGCGACCGCTTTCCCTAACGCGGTTCAGCACAAAGCTGGTCCTAGCTGCTGCTAGCACAGAAGGACGATGGGCTTCGTATGGAAATGTTAAATCTACTCTCTGTTGGGAAGCATCCACACGTCTCCGTTTATTGCGCATAATCACAGCCCAACACAGAGCATCGCATCTCATCGCTGGTCTGTCCCTAACACCACAGCCGCCAGCGCTCAACACTTGCTACCCACCAGCATTGGGGAGCGTACGTTTCTTAGCTGAATTCCGCAAAAAAACCCCAATTTTTTGAACGAGGTGTATTGACGTAGGCACGTACCCTGGTTTTTTTCTCAGCAGATATTTAAAATCACAGGCTCTGGAGAACCCTCCCCCGGTACGTTAACATGCAGCAGATCAACGTTAAGAACAGCTGCTCTCTATGTCATTCTACTGTGGCAGAATTTAATTTTGTTCCAGATTTCAAGACTCCAGAAGGCATTTTTACTGTATATCCTCAGTAATTCTGAGGGCACTTCCCATCACTTACAGCCTCAGCCCTCTGAAGCTGGCGGACCTTTCTCCTTCTCTTGGTACCGACCCCTTTTCAATCATCAAGCTCCTTTATATAGCACTCAGGAAAACATATATTCTCCCCTCCGCTTTGCTCAACTATCACATTGCCAGGATTAGGGCAGTGGGGTCACAGCAGCTGATGAAATCCATATGTAACAGCATGCCGGGACTTCTGGACCCAAAGCACGCATCTCTACAGGGGCAAAAGGCAAATCCTACAGTGAATTCTGCAAGGAACGAGGGACCAACGACCCCCCACGCCTGGAGTCTCCCCCAAGGCGAGCGCTTTGCCAGAGCCGTGGCTGGAAACGGAATTAACGTTCCGGGAATATTCTATTATTTGCTAATTCTCTTCACATCTTTTTGTTTCACAATTAAGCAAATTAGCACTTTGGCTAAGACGCTCTCGCCTCATAAACCATGAGTCGGAGGCATTCCCACTGGATTTTCCTCCTAAGGAAAACAGCTCCTCACCTGTTTGAGAGACACGCGGGATTGTTTCCTCCCTGGTGAGAGCACGAGGGGAAAATGACCACAGCATTAACATCTTAGTAAAATAACTCCATTCCAAAGCTCGCGCAGGTCCTCATTAGCACCGCCTAACCCAGGTCCGTGCCGGGAGGGGATCCTAAACTCGCGGCTGCTCACGGCAGTGCCTACCACGGAGCTGCTGTAACAAGCACACGCCGCCTTCTTTAACCACAGGCCTTCATTCAGCCAAGGCTTTTAGCAGGAAGAAGACTTTGCACTCCTCTGAAGTATTTATTCCCTGGCTTTAAATAACTTTATAACCAAGCTAAGTATTTGCCTTTTTTTTTTTTTTGTTTTGTTTTTTGTTTTGCTACAGGGTAGCAAAACAGTTTTGCTGGCTTTGGGAGGAGCTGTAAGCTGCCTAGCGCAAGGCGAGCTGTTACGACAGCTGCTCGCTCTCTACCTCCGTCGGTAGATCTCGGAGCGCTTCACACCGATACCTCTCCACAGAGCATCTCTCCGAGCAGGTGGGAGGGAGGACAGGTACTTGTTTACCAGCAGACACGGAAAGCTGTGAGTGACCAGAGGGTTAACTCGACACAGAACAATTTAATAGCATCCAGACATCGTCGGATGCAACTCTTCTCCTGTCTCCACCACCCACAAGGCACCAACTCTATTAATCTGAATTACACAGTCGTGAGTAATAGCCAATAAAACGCTCAACAGAGTCAGTGAACCCAGAAGACTGGCTTAATGGTGTGGACTTTGTGTGGTTTTTTGTCTCGGAGAAGAACAGAAGGTCCCGGATTATTTACACTGTGCTGGCCCCCCTAAGCAGCAGACTCCTGTGGACCACTGCCCATAAATTCCCACAAGCCGGGAGGCAGCGNAAGACTGGCTTAATGGTGTGGACTTTGTGTGGTTTTTTGTCTCGGAGAAGAACAGAAGGTCCCGGATTATTTACACTGTGCTGGCCCCCCTAAGCAGCAGACTCCTGTGGACCACTGCCCATAAACTCCCACAAGCCGGGAGGCAGCGTCCCAGTCCCAGGCTCTCCCTCTGCGACGCTGTGACGGCTCATGCAGGCGCTGAGCGAGATGACGCTCTGGCTTCTGAGACCCACCCAGCGGGTTTGCCAGTGTCCAGGGAAGAGTTTGTGTGGTGAAACCGACTCCGAAGACATCGCCTCCCGGGAACGAGAAGGTATCCCTAGTCCGCAGAGGCCGGCTGCTCAGGACTGACGCAGCACCTACCCGCACCACCCGGGTCCCACCTCCGCAATAGCATCCCTCGCTCGCGACCACTTACAATACACCAGTAAATAAATAAATAAAGCCATCATAAAGGATGCTCAGACAGAGCTATGCAAAACCACAGCCTGCCAACCTCGCTGCACGGAGTGCATCCCGAAATGCTTGTGGCTCAGGATCGCGTTATCCAGGCAGGGGTGGTTCAGAGCCCCGAACCGCATTTCCCCCACAGCAGCCCAGCTCGGTTTCCAGCCCCTGCAGACAAGAGTAAGCGGGCACAACTCTCTCCCCTGCGCACCGATGACAATCTCGGGTCAGAAGCAGATGAAACTGAGCTTCCGCTGGTGCTCCTTCTACCCATACCGATGTCCGCACCGTGGGGCTCAGCACACAACCTCAGCTCTGTGCGCTCCAAAACCACACTCCGTACGGAAGGAAGCCGTAAGGAAGCCGTAACCACGGAGGTTCAGAAGCAGACGCCTTACCTGTCGCTCCGACATGACGTACAGATACTTCCGATCGATGGAGAAGGCCATGTCTCGAAGGACTGGGCTCCCGTCCTTGAAAACCGTCACCATTTCATACTGAATTCCACCATGGGGGGGACCATCTGCTCGGATCTAGAAGAAGCACAAACAGATTACAGGTGATTTCATAGCAGCCGAATTGCAGTTTTATTGGGGAGGGGTGGGGGGTGAGGGGAGGAGGACGACGTAGGAAAAGGAATCCAATTCAAAATCTCAGCTCGCAAGCTGGAGACAGAGCAAAGAGCTGGCAAGCAACCTGCACGCGCACGACTTAAAGCAAAGGCTCCTTCTCCACTGAAGCTGATGCGATTTCCCCAATCCGTGAGAAAGTTCTGCAGCTGAGGGGAGCGCACAGACTGTCAGCGTGCTGTGACTGACCACGGGCATCCAAGAGTAACAAAGACTGTAAACTTTTTAAACTCTCCAAAATTAGCCTGAAAGA
>VZSC01018006.1:39441-69190 GCA_013398225.1 Steatornis caripensis | reverse complement strand
GCACGTGCGCGCTGCTCTGCGAGGAGAGGGGCGCAGGGGGACTGCCCGTCCCTGCAAAAACCTCTTATCACAAAGATGCCATCTGCCGCAGCCTCATGCCGAGCTGTCTTGCCGCATCCCGTTTTGCTGCTCAATTACTCCCTGCCTGGCTGCGGTACGGAGGAAGAGGCATGAAGAACCGGCTTTGGACAAGCCTAAGCCTTCAGAAGAGGCAAGGCGGGGCAGCAGAGAGGGATGTCTATTTTTGCTGGTTCACGTCCCCAGGAGGTAAGAGAGCAGGTTGTTAAGCATCTTAAGATTTATCTGAGAAATGTGCCACCCCAGCTGGAAATACAAGGATATCTTCACACTCATAGAGGAGAGACGCTCCCCTGCACCCTCTGCCAAATAAATCCTCTTCTTGGAAAGAGCCCCGATGCCTCCTGCCATGTAAAGACTTGTTGGGTACACAAACACATTTATTTTCTGGATTTCTCCCTTTTCTCTTTACCTTTCGGGTTCACGGCGATCTAAAGGAACACCAGGTGCGAATCTGAGTGGCCCGGTTTAACGCCCACAGCCAGCCGCAGGGAGCCTCCGGCCGGGTTACGCGGGCAGCACAAGCCTGGCTCAAGAGCCCTGAAACTTTCAGAAGGGAAAATCCAAAATAAGGCAGAGGTCAAATCCTGCTTTAGCTGTGAAAATCTTCACTGCTTTCATGAAATACTGGGAACTAGAGGCAGGCTGAGACCAGTATGAGCCCAGCGCCTTGCTGGGTGCCGCAAACCCGAGACGCCCGTGCTGCCCCTGGCAGGCACCAGTGCCATCTCCCGCACCAGCCTGCGCCACCAACAGAGGGACAAGGCTGCAAAACCACCCGAGGAATAAGTAGCAGGGACACGGTGATGTCAGGGACACACAGCCGCTTCCATGCGAACACCTGATTAATGGCCAAATGGGAATGGAAACGCCGGACATGAAGGATCAGCAGCTTTTGTGAAAAACAACTGTTTTTCAGAGTTCCCTCGGGGCACCGGCAGCTCGTTAAATTGAGCTTCTTTCTAGTAATGAGGTCAGACAGGGCTAATAAAGAGAGAGACCACTGGACAAGCCTTGTGCAGCGCAATTGCAACTGGGAATTGCGGTTCTGGACTGGAGACAGCACCAAGTGCACGATGGCTCCTCCAGCCTGGACGAGTGCTTGGAGCTGTGCCTGGTATGGGTGTCGTGGGACACAGCCGGAGCCCTGCACAGGGTGCTGGGTGCTGCCTGCACCCTCCTGCCTCCCCCATAGGCTCGAGGAGCAGCCTGGGGTCTCTCACCGAGCCTGTCAAGGTGAGATGGCTCCATGTTACTCCGAGACCACGGGACAGGCGGAGAGCCGACCCTGCTGCATTCCCAGCCCGTGCGCTGCGGTGTGACTTACACCCGCCCAGGCATCCCACGGCCCTGTGTCCAGAGCACAGTGCCTGAGATGCACCCACTGACACCAGGATGCTCTGCTGCATCTTTTCCTGAGGGTTTGGTTTCCATGACAACAAATGATGATGTCAGACGAGAAAAACGATGACTCTTGTGCATGCGGAAAAAGAAAGGTATCACCTCCACAGCAGGAAGCTTCTTGTTAGTGTTTGGAGACAGAAATCATTCCTCTGCCTAATTTACGGGTGCCCTTCCAGTGCCAAGCAACCACCGACCCGTCGCTGTAACAGCGGCGCAGTACCAACCCTGCAAGTCTGAGTTCAAACGCGAGGCCAAGCTCCACGCACAGCGATGCAGATGACGGAAGGAGCGGGATGGGGCTGGGCGGCTGGTGGTCGTGTTTCTTTACGGCCCCCTAACTCTGCCAGGTTTTCTTCTCTCACAACACGACGAAGGGGCACGGGAAGGGTTTAGGGGAAAGACACGGAGGGAAGCGGCGCCGGGTGGAATGGGCGGGAGCGCAGTGAAACAGGGAGCAGGCGGGTACGGGGAGAAGCACCTCGGTGCAATTGAAACCAGAGGTGTCCAGGGTCAGGCACGTTCAGCCACGTGAGAGACAGCGGAGACGGGGAGGGCAGACTGCAGGCTTGCACACACGGGTGTGAATCGGAGAAGTCGTCTGGGACAGGTACAGTGCTTTCCTCAATCGCTGCCAATGTATGTTTACAAATATGGCTTGAAAAGTACCCAACGACATAATCTGCAAATCCAAATATCATCCCTGGCTCGGAGGATGCCGGGCCAGCGAAACGCCCCACGTGACAGAGTAGAACGCTGCTCAGTTCAGGGAATGGCAGCCCTTCACAGGCACTGTGCAGATTTATGCGGCTAATACCCCCGCAATACAGACTGCAGGCATAAGCTCTGCATTATCTTGAGAGATTAGCAAAATACCATATTGTGTCATGTATATGTTGCAGCGCAGCATCCGTGGTGATAAGCGTACGAGCCATTCGAGGGCCTAACACGACGCGAAGATCCGGCATACCTATTGCACTAAAGTTCCAGTTCGGTGTTTTGCCCCGCCTGTGCCAGAGCGAAGATACACGTGGATTCCCTTCCAGCTCCCCCCAGCAGGCTCCCATTAGAAGACACAGAATCTCTTTGTAGGAACTTTCCACGATTAAATTGCCTGCCTGTTTTCATTACGAGCGTTTCAACGAGGCTGACTCATGACGGAAAGCCCGGTGCCAGAAGAAACAGCTGAGTAAGTCCATGCGCAAAGGGACTGATTCCCCATCCCCGATCCAAGACGCAAGGCCACCCGTTAACTCCTCCAGAACTGCAGCTTCTCCGCATGTGTGCGGGCGCCTGATGGGAGACGGGTCCCAAAGCACCTCGCTGCTGGCTGCACCCTTCCACGTGAAACGGCCCAGGAAGGCATGGGATGGGCTCCTGAAGGGATGCTCCTGGTCAGGAGGTGCAAGGCACTGGCTGAATTTGCTTATCCTTGGATGCAACCGTGACAAAGTGAAAAGCCCAGCCAAACCTGGAGCCTTAAGACTGCTCCTTTCACGCTAGGATTTCCAGCTCTTGAGGGTGAATGCTAACAATAACATTGCATTTGTGCAAAACGGACATTTCGAGTAGAACTACACCAGCTCTGGGAATGTGCATCTGCTGCCTGCAACAGAAACCAAAGACAACAAGGAGCAGCCGTCACGGCCAAGGTGCACCTTTGCAGAACTGCCACTTTTTTGGCATTTACGTCTGCACATCTCAGCTCTTGAGCGTTTCCCACCCAAGCTTCCCATAAAGCTCTAGGATGGATTTTTTGCTTCAATGCTGAAAATTCAGCAGAAAGGCTGTTACTGGCAAGGGGTTTCTGGATGAGGATGGAGCGCAGCATCGTTTAAACAGCCTTTTCCCTACCTCTTTCTGTCCATGGTTCTGTGGGGTCTTTCCTAGCTAGTCCTGGTACTAAAGGAAGTTTCCACAAGCAAGAGACTCAGCAACGCAAAAGCTCCCCAAAGACAGTACAAGATAAATAAATATCAGTCCAGATTTTCTGTGCGTGCCTCTGCCAAATAGTCTTTGCAGAAAGGATTTCCTTTGGCTAATCCGATTCAATTAAACCGGGCTATTCCGCATCCACACCAGGCTAAAAAGGAGGCGAGATGCACGTGATGACCTGCCACTTCTGCTGTCCTCCCCCCGACCATCCTTTCCCACCGTACCCGTTTACAGGGTTACCCACGCTGGCGGCTGCCTCTGACAGCCAGAGAGAAAAAAGCACAGCAATCTCTAGGAGAGCAGAATTCACAACAGAAATTGCAAACCTCTACACAAGAAGTTTTCAAGAGCCCTTCAGAGCCTATATGAAATTATTCTGGGAGTAAAGTACCCCTTAGATTCCCTCAGAGCGCTGCTAACACCAGCTGGCTCTTGGTGCTCGGGGAGCTGGGTCAGAGCCATGCGCGGGTCCTTGACAAACCACAGAGGCGCTGCGTGGTTTGCTGAGGATCGCTCGGCCGGTCCCTAGCAGATCTGGGATCTGAACCTGCTACTGCAGGTGCACGGGGCCCTGCTTGAGCTGCTGGACAGCATCCCTGCCCACGTCCCAGCCCGTGGCAGGGGAAACCCGGCCCTGAAGAATCGGCTTTCCCTGCACGACCTTCTGCAGGCAGGAACACCAGGAGTGAGGTTCAGCTCGCTGCTCTCACGTGGGAAGTCTCCCCCTTGAAATTAAAGTGAAATAGCAATCCCATTAAGTATCTTTCCTTTAAATCATAGATATGTCCGTGAGGAGGTTGATGACAACCCTTACGTGCACATTCAACTCAAATCAGCATATCCAATTAAGTTCATCACCTGGAGGCTCCCTCATATCCCAGTCTCTTTCTCTCCTGTCACATTTTCTTCACGCTTTTCTCCCAAATTAGGACAGAACACGGCTGGCATGGTTGGGCACCACCTCAATTTTTAACCCAAAGACAGCACAGGAAAGCCTCCATAGGTGGGTTCATTCCACAGAGTCACGATGCTGCCAGGCTGAGTGGCTTGGAGCAAAACAGCTCCTCAAGATGAAATGATCTGGTCTCCGAGGGAGGAGAAAATCCATCCTTTCCAGAATTACACTAGCTAAACATTAAATACACTCGCTAATCCCCATTGGGGTTGCCCTTAGAAAACTCTACAGGATCATCTGGGGAGAAGAATCAGTTTGGTAAAGAGCTCTTTGCAGCCAGCCCTGCCAGCGCACGGGTGCTGCAGCTGCATTGCAACCGAGAACGTTTTTCTCGAGCACTGCCTACCAGTACCATGCCCGTTCCTTAAATTGCTGCAGGCACAGATCTTTATTTTATAAAGTGCCAGAGAGGGGCCTAGAGCAGGGCGGCCGCAGCCGTCACAGCAACGGGCAGCACACCCGGCTGGGGAGGGAACGAAGCGGTGGGACCAGCGACAAGCAGCCCGGTGGCATCACATCAGCATCTCATGTCCTGCTGCCCCTGGACGCTGCTTGACGACTCAATTTCAACAGGCGGTAACGAGCGGCGGGTTAAGCCGCTGGCACTTTGGTGCGAGCACCCGAACTCTCCCCGCAGCCCCCACTCCGCTCCAGCGAGGGCCGCACAGGCGACGGCGGCTCTGCAAAGCCCTGGTGTTCACATTCACTGTTCCTTTTGAACTTCAAAGAGACATGAAAGCCCCATCCAAGCAAACCCAGCCTCGAATCCCAACTTCTCCCTCCTGCTGCTGGGCACAATAAAAGACAAAGCATCAAGGCAGCACAAAGCCAAGACCGCCTCTCTGGTTGTGTTTTCTGAGTCCTAATCCCCCTTTTCTGGAGACCTTTTCCTCCTCCATCCCCTCCCTGTACTTAAGGGAAGCTCCAGGTGCAAGGAGACAAACCTCCTCTGTCCCTGTCGCACTCAGATCTCGCCTTTCCCGATGGATTAAACTGGTGGCTCCCTCCACTCCGACGATCCCTCGTTTCCAGGATCTGCCATCACCGCCTGCTCGTTCGGCTGCACGCCTGAGTTTACACCGTCAAGAAGGGGACGGGGGAGAGGGAAGTGAATCCTGTGCCACAGGCCTGGGGAGCGGGCGGTAACGCAGGGCTGGCAGCTGCACATGCGTAACGCAGACGGAGGCAGGGCAGGTTCGAGCGCGAGTTTATTCTGACCGGGCTTCATGACCCGAATTATTTATAGACCTGAGGTTTCTGCAAATTCAATACTCATGTCAAAAACGTCTCTATGCATGTGTCTGTCACACCCACATGTGTCTGCCATCTCTTCTGCTTGGGAAATGTTAGCGAAGTGCTCAAAGTCACAACCTGGGAATCTGCAGCTCCCCAGAGGAAGAGCGAGTCAGAGGAACTGCTGGGTAATTGGGGGAGAGCACAGAGAAAGCCCCCGGGCTCCCAGGCAGCTCTGCAGGGAGGGGGGGCTCGTAGTCTGTACACTGCCAAGCACAAAAATGCCAACCCAGCAAACCAACCAACCAACCAACCCAAGTTAACTCTCGCTTCCCCCATCTCCAGCGCTAAGGGTGGAGAATTGCTCCTACGAGCAAAGCGTTGCTCCTACCCCCGCGGGACAAGGCGGCTGCAAGCCTGCCCAGAATCAGCACACGCAACTAAAACAAGAGAGACCTGAACGCTTTCAATCTTAACGTTTCAAAGAGATTGAACCCATCTACAGGAAAGGCAAGAGAAGCTCTAAAAAACAAATCAAAGCAAAGGAAAAACCACCCTTCCTTCTGCGCTACGGCTCAAGGCGCAGTCAACAGGCTACTGGACCAAACGTCTCGGCTGCTTCAGCAACGCCACGCGTCCCCTGGCTAACGGCAACCAGGTGCGATACCAACGTTCAAGGTCCTGCTCCGAGAGCGCGCCAAGGCGGCTGAGCGCTCGGCTTCCGCGAACGCAGTCCTTGCCATTCACAGGTGGGAAGAGGAGCTCGGCAGAGGGATCCCTTGCTGCCTCTCTGCCGGCTTCTGGAGGTGAAAGAAGCCAATTGCTGGGTTGAAGCTGCAGCTCAGACACCCTAACAGGTACCGCAACAAAACCTTAGGAGGAGATTGCCACTGAAGCTGTTCTCTCTCTCCTAAGCCTTTGTTTCCTTCCGCCACCCTTCTGCTCCATCCTCCCTTCTGGAGAGCTGATCCTCCAAGATAAAACAGGGAGGATGGTACGGAGGCACCATGCAGAGACTAATCAGCAGCCCCGTGTCCTTAATTCATTACTGCATGAGAGGCTCGTTTAGAACAAAGCTGCCAGTTCGGAAGATCGTTCCTTTAAAAGACTTTTTATTTGAAAAGCTGTCAGCTCACACCTTGTCACAGCCCTACTCGCAGCAGCAGAACTTTGATAACGTGCCGCCTCATGCAAATGAGCTGCTAATTAATTAAGTAGTACTCTTCCGGGGATGGATTCATTAGACTCAAGTTTGGGTAGACTGGCTGGCTAGGTCGGATCGCTTTGGACGGTGCTTTAAATCAGCAGCACTGCCCTTTCCTTGGGTCCCAGCACTCGGTTGATTCCCATCAGGAAGGAAGCTCTTTCCCACCCCTGCCCCCTCGCGAAGGCTCGGCACGGCCCAGCAAACCCGTGCAAAGCCCAGCCACTTGCATGGCGCGGACCAGACCCAGCTTGGCAAAGAACAGTAGTGAGATGAAAAAAATGATTGACTGAAGTGCCCAAAGACTGTCTTCTCTCCTGTTCAGGAAAGCCAGCGTAGAAGAGGGCAGGAGGCAGAGACCCCGAACTTGGAGGGCTCCAGGGACCAGGCTGCCGGGCAGGGAACACTGCAAAAGGAGCAGCGCTCCTGGTTTTGGAGCACTTGTTGCCAAGAGATGATTGCTGGGGGTTCAGGGCTATCAGCCTTGCACCTTCCACCAGCATCAAAGTCCAACCCATCAAAGGCGGAAACACTCGGGAGCGCCCTGTGGATTTCCTCCCGGGAAGGAGGACTGCGCGGGGCACATCTGCAGCATGGTACAAAACCTATTCGCGTCTAATTTGCCCCCTAATAGCGAGCCACGATGTGCAATGACTTCCCTTTTCTTCTGTTCAGCAGTAAGCACCCTTCTCCCTTTACATGCCTGTATTATTTTTAAAGAGACGGCTCTGTGCTTCTCTGGGAAATGGGAATCGTTGCGTTAGCGGCACTTTGCTGCTTGCAGGCTGTACATTTTGGCACCGAGCAAGGAAATCATCAAAGAGACTAAGCGTTGGCCTCCAAGAGAAAGGAACGAGGTAGGTGTTGCTGTATCACAGGGCACCGCACGCTAACCTGTCTGCAACGTGCTCCTTCAGCCTCTGCGTTCTTTCCTTGACTTACCCCTGCTTCTCCCGCTTCGCGTGGCTTTAGTGCAGCTCCTTCCCTTATAGCTGGGAAGTAAACGAAAGCACAGGCAGGCAAAGAGGAGGACAGCTCCAGGAACAGGCGGAGGTTTTTCTTACGTTTTTCCCCTGAAGCATCCTCTTCCACATGGCGCTAGCAGCCTCTGGCAGGGCTGCACAGCCAGGTTAGCTGGGTGCGACAGGAGGCCCGGTCGCACAGAGGACGGGGCTGATCCTGCTCTGCCCTTCGGCCCTCAGGGCGTTACAAATGCCCGCGTCACACCCTGGGGCTTTTTCTCACCTTTGCCCTGAGCCTGCTCCGCGTTAGCAGGCGCCCAAAGGGACTCGGGAGCAAGGACAGGAGAGAGGCACGCCGCGTCGCGTGCTGCCCGCTGGACAAAATCAGCGCGGGAGGGAGTTGCGAGTAGCGTTTTGGGGAGTGAGCAATAACCACAGTGAAGGAAAGTGGGACAGGGCGCTAAGCCTCTCCAAGTCATCCGTGACCGAGAGAAAACACGAGAGGAAGCGCAGAGCTGGTATTATTTAGGGTGACAGAGGTACGGGGTATCTGCTGAGAATTGCTTGTCACATACCATTTGCAGCTCTTCACCAAAGTCCCCAAAATAGCTCTGTATCTGTGTTATCTATCCACGCCTCACCTCTGCCCTTCCAGCTGCATAATCCTCCACAGCTCGGTGTCAAGCTCTCTCCCTACGACCATCCTCCTGCAGCACTACATTTCACAGCTGAAGGGATTGGTCTTGCTTAGTTTGGTTTGTCGACCTTGAGTGGCCACGTAAAGTGGAATAAAAAGCCACTTAGACAAGATTGTCTGATGCGGAGTTTGCTCTAAACGAGCGGCAGCGAGTTGGGATTCTCCCTAAGGAAGAGAAAACTAAACGACTGTCAAAAACTGTCACACGAAAACCCTGCTTCGCCCAAGTCAGGGCTTCCAGCTGGTCAGGTGGGAACCAGAAAGTTCCTCAGGAAATATTCTCTTTCCTTTTCAAAAGCATCATGTAAGCAATATGTTTCAAATTACTTCGACTTCCTGCCCAGCACCTCCCGGGAACGCCGCAACCCAAGCCAAACTGCGAGCCACCAAAGGCCAAAACTCAGAAGGAAATAAAAGAATCTAAATTTTGGTACCTTTCGGTTTTACAAACTTGCGGAGAAATCCTGCCCGGTAGTTTTGCAATGCTTTCAGTCGGACAGGAGCGATCGGGTGAACAAGGAGGCCGTGCGTATTTCTGGTTTCACTTGTGCGCGCAGAACCAGTCATGTGTTACTGGCCAGACCTAACCTTGCTCGGGCAGAGGATGTGAGAAAATTACAGAGCGCACAGCTTAGCTTAAATGCCAGGAAATGAGGCTCTCCCACATCGCCCGCTGCTCTGTGCCAGGCACCGGCCAGCCGCGGGGCACATCATACACCCCTGGGTGGCTGCAGGTGCCCAGCGGGCAGGCAGAGGTGCACATAAGCAAACGGGTATTTTCTAGTTAAGAAACGGGCCGGAACACGAAGGAGTCAAAAGCTCTCGCCAGCCGGCAGCTGATCGCGCTGTTTGTATACAGCCTGAATTTTACGAAAGCAACAGCCTTGCGAGCGAGGTCGCTTAAGGACGGGCAGAGCCACAGCCAAACTGGCACTGCCCCACGGCTCCCGGAGGGCAGCTCCGCGCTGGCACCGCAGGCACCTGCACCGACACAGCTCCCGGCTCTCTCCCCCTCCCCGTGCTCCGCAGCAGCTCGGCTCACCGGTGTTTAACCACGTACCGGGGGATACACGCTGTGTGCGTGGGTCCTGTTCATCACTGGACATGCGGGAGCTGGACCAAGCGCGGTTTCATCAGGTAAGGCAAGACGCAGAACCAAAACGCATGACGAGCTGCCGAGCTGGCACACTGCTCAAGGACATTTGCTTATACAGGGCCGTGTACTGGAAGTATTAAAGGCTCCTGATAGGACTCAGACAAGTATAAATCCGCAGGAGCTGAATCTCTCCTTCCGCTTTCCTGCCTGCTCACTCATGCTCAGATCTCCCGGTCTCCAGCAGACGGAGGCTTGAGGCAGCTCACGCTCCCGGCGTGTGCGGCACACATCGAGGAAGACCGCTTTTGCACTTTGAGCTGCTTCCCAAATGCTATTTTGGGGCAGATCAAGGATTTAAAAAAAATCAAATCTCTCCCATCTCTGCACTGTAACTCGCTAAGCCTTCGGCATATGCCCTTTCCAGCATCTCAGAATTAATCAGCAGATAAGCAGATGAACTGGCTCTGAATAATCTGTATATGCAACACATCTAATGCCGCTGAACGCTGCCCTGAACACAGCAGAGAGATTGCTGGGCTCAACGCACTCGTCCGTCCTGTCCGTCCCCATCTCAGGAGAGTCAGAGCAGCTACTGGGCACACACTGCAGACCTGGGACGGCATAAAACACCCTGCTGTGCGTCACGCTAGAGGAAGGAAAGGAAGATGGATGGATCCGTTCTCTGGGCCTCAAATACCCAAATACAGAGTTCAAACTCATCTGGGGAAGGAGAGGAACCCGAAGGAGCCTGGTGCTCCACCTCTAATCTCTAAAGCCGCCAGGACGGCACTGCGATCTACTCGGGAATCGCGCTTAGCGCTTGAAGCACTTTGCAGCTCCAACCGTGCCGTGAGCAGGGGGCGACGCAGCCCTGCAGAGCAGCAGCAAGCTGCAGCCCCCGGAGCAAAGCCCCAGCCCCGTTCTGGCAGCACCACCCCGGGACAGGCGGGCAAGGAGCTCTGGGCTTCCCTCTTCACCTCATTCACCACGAAAAAGGTTGCAAGAGAGAGATGTGCCCCAGGCCATGCTGCTTGCTGCACGCAGCGCCCTTGGTGGCATACCACGGGCTCCTTTAAGCTGATGCCACGGCTCTTCCTTGGAGACCACGGATGCCATTGGCACACGAAGACAAGAGCAGCCGTGGTGACAATGCAGGGCGACCGAGCCAAAGCACACCAGCAGCGTCACACGTCCCCGCGCTGGGAGGAGGGAGGGAAAGAAGGGCCACGGCTAAAGGGCTGGAGCTGAGGGGTGGCGCGGTGGTACGAGCAGCACGCGGCTCCGCAGAGCGACTCCGAACACCTCAGCAGGTGCCTGGCCATGCCTGGCTTCACGCTGAAAGGTTTTGCTTGTACTTTCCTGTGCGCGATGAGGTGGAGCCGATGTGCCCTAGAGCTGTGAAACACCACTCCAGGAGGGCCCAGGCAGCTCTTCCTTCCCCCAGGCCCCCGCTTCTGTTTGCACACCAGGCAGCACGGCTAATCCCTTATGGTGCCCGTGGCTCAAAATCAACATCATGAGATAGGTTCAGGCTGGGTCCACGATGAGAGACACAAAACTACACCACATTACTGCTTTCGCTTCCATAATTGACCTGTAGATAAACACATGGCTTCCGCCTCAATCCCCTGCAGCCCCATGAACATCAGCCGCGCTAGATTTTTCATGTAATTAAGAGAAAAACCCTAATCCAGTGTAATTAGCTCCCTGATTGCCAACGTCAGGCAGAAAAGCACTGTTTGAACAGCAATTCAGGTCTAGCTGGTTAGGCAAATACTGTGTGTGTGGTTCAGTAATTTAACACTGAAACAACTCCCCCTCTGCTGTCTTACAGGCTTGCTTTCCTAAACAGCACTAAGTGGCTTCATGACTGCAACTGGCCTGATATCCCTGAAACTGCCGTTCCACCAAGCTCCAGTTACGTCCCCGGAGGGCTGGTCGTGAAACAAGACAACCAGTTCCCCGAGAACCACACCAGCTGCCGACTGGGGAGTGGTCCCCCCCCACCCCGTCCGCACCCCTCAGTGATTGCCTCCAAGTAGTTAAGGCTGTGCCAACCCCTAACTGCTTGAACTCAGGAGCTGATAGTTACGATGAAGACCCTGATGGAGAAACAGTCTCCTCGTGAGCGATGCTCAGCACCGCAACCGCAACCCGCCGGAGCTGGAGGCGCTAGCAAAGCTTACACGGAGTTTTACGGTGTAGGTCAAAATTCATCCCAGCTACTGAGCCTTTATGGTTTACAAGTAGTGTTTCTCTTTACCACTCGTATATGTGAAGGCAAAATTTTAAGAGCAAAACGTTAGAAATCTGGGAAGTGGAAGCAGATGGAAGAGGAACAGACAACACGGACGTACGTGCCAACGGGGAGGCAGGGAAACCAAGCAAGCAGGGCCAGAAGGTACCTTTGCTTAACCATTTAACCCATCCCCCTGCAAAATTGGAAGGATCTGAACTACTGAAGCCACTGTCCAACATTTCTGTTGTTTTTCTAAAACTCGCCTGTGAGAGAAATGACAGACTACTCCAGTTCTCAACTCGTTACGTCTTTCATCTTCAGAGTTAAGTATCAGGCATCTCCTGAAATACGGCATTTGAAAGCAGCGTTATTCCAGGACGTATTCGTGGGGGTCTCTCGAAGGAGGATTTCAATCCTCACCCAAGCTGCGTTACAAAGGTTTTGTGGTTTTGGTTGGTTGTTTTTGGAAAAGGGCATTAGTCTCCGTTGTGCTAGTTTTGGTTAACGTTGCTGTAGAGCCCAAATTTCTGTGCCTGGGAGACTGCAAAACAGCCAGCCCGCTTTTCTGTAAGGAGAACGCTGAAACCATTTCACAGCTTTAGCTTTGCAGGCTGAATTCTTACAGAATTGTTGTTTATATGCCGTGGCAGGCGAGAGCCAACCATATATGTTTTTGCAGCTATAACTCTTAATTCTGACAGAGGCCACGGGCTGCCGAAAGGCGGGGGGTTGCGCCTGGCTCTGCCCATGTTTGGGCTCCAGGCTCTGGTCTCCCCGGCACTGCTCCTCTCTCCCCTCCTCATCACACTGGTGCTCTGTAAACAAACCAGTAGCGAGCAGAGCAAGCTGCTCCTCTGTATCAAAGCCAGGGAGATTTCTTTATACAAAAATGAGCGCAAATCCATCAACTCAAAGCTCCTTTTAAAGAGAAGCCCCTAAGGAGAGCCAGCCCCGATGCTTGCATTGCATTGGGGAGCCAATTCCTCTTTCTCCCTCCCTTCAAACACACATTATTTTCCATGCAAGGCACTGTAGATGAACTATCAACTGCGAGCAGAGCCTCCTCGCTGGATGGCAACACATCAACATGGATTTAAGTGAGCAGCAATGATATGGCACAGTTTGGTGCTTTGCCACCGTTCGGGAACAGCTCTTCAAGCCAAGCAACCAACCTCCCGCTTCAATGGCTCCCAGAGGGCCTCCAGCCAGCGCGCTGCTGTCGCACAGGCGCCTGGTGACCGCGTTTCAAAAGGCAATGCTAGAAATCCGCGGCGGCTCAGGAGGCGGGAACTTGCAGGCACGTCCCGAGTCGCGCCTGCAACCTCCCAAACGGGCAACGTGCTCGCCCCTTCCCTTTCCGGCCGCGCTTTCTGCGCCAGGTCAAACACACGGATGGGGACGCTTTTGCCACCGCGTTCCAGATGGCACATCCCGTTTGCACACTGCGGCTGTCAGTGGTCGCAGCGAGCTGGGTGTACTTCATTTTTCTGTCTCATAGTAATTATTCCAGCTTTTTAGTCAGCGTTGGGGAAATCCTTCCTGCCAAAACCCCCAGTACCAAACACCAGTGGCACGGGAGTCTGCGTGTTGACTGGTCTGTGGTCTCTTTGCCTCAGATCCAACCAATTCTTCTCTCCATGGGCCGTGCCCTCCCAAAGCAAGGCACCTTAAAGGTCTGCGGAGAGCCGCCAGCTGGCGAGAGGCGCCGCAGGCAGCTCTCCTTGGGGGCTGCCTGCTTTTCTGGCTCGCTTTCCCCATTGCACATCCAGCAACGTACAACCGGGAACGCGGTCCCAGGTCAGCCTGGCAGGAAGCTGGGACTGAGGCACCAACTGGGTACGCGCAACAGCCACCCCAGCATCTTCTGCTGCCATCTCACAGGCGATAAAGCTACATCCCAGGGAGCTGGATACTGTCTCAGCCACCCTTTAGCCAGAGCGTGCTGGAAGGGTCTCCGGACAGACCCAGGAGCCTGGGGAGTCTTTGCATCCGTGTTAACGAGCACTGGCAGGAGATTTGCAAGTAGATGGTGAGAAGTGTCAGGGTGTGGTGAAGGGGGCAGAAAGAGGTGTTGGAAGGAAAGGGAGCTGCTCAACTTCAACAACCCCCCACCCAAAAAAAAAAAAAAGCTGGCGCTTTTAAGTGACCTGAAGGACGACGCTGGATCGTGAGGCTGCCAGCTTCCACCCTTCCTACTCCCGGAAGCCGAAGTTCCTAACAAGGTAAGTAAGTTATTTGAATTGCTCGCACTAAAAACAGACCAGGCATCAAATGTTTCTAAAGCTTCTCGAGCAAGAGCTATAAACTGAGCCAAAAAACCCAAGAGACAGAACTGATACGGAAAGCTATCTTCCAGGCCAGATTTTCCCAGCAACTGAGGGCTGGTAACTGCAGCAGGCTCCTTGCAACTACAGCATGATGCCACTGTTTATTATCAGAGGAGCTGAGCTACTTCTTGCCTTTCTCTTCCTATAGCACAGGAATTAACATAGTCCCCTTCTCCATATCCATACATCTGCATAATGTAACCTGCTAATGATTTCAGGCCTCACATTTTGTCAGTGTCGCGATTTATTAGTTGTGTCAGGGTTTGCACTCAGCTGCAAAGAAATCTTTCAGTGACCTAAAACGATGGGACTCCAGTTTTGCTGGTGTTGGAGTCCTACGGCCTGGCAGTTTCAACACACCAGGTATTTCTTTCCCTGTCTGTTCCTGCAGTTTGTGTTTCTACGGGAGCAGAGCGGGAAGGAAGCCTGGCTGGGAGCCGGGTCCTGCTCTCTGCAGCGGGAGCCCTGTGATTTGTGGCTTAACCAAACGGCTGAGCCACCTCCAAAGAGTCTGCTCCTGAGAGGTTTTCTGCCTTGAAAATTTATTCTAAAGCAGCTTCAAAAACTCCAGTTCCCATTATTAGTATGACTTCTTTCATCAGAGCACACTTATCTTTTTGCTTTCTATTTCTCCCTCTACCCTTTTATTGTATCCCCGAGTGCTTCCATGGGAATGCTACCGAAACCCAGACCAGGCGACCGCAGCATCTACCTGCTCTCTCCTTACCAGCAGGAATTTATTTCCATCAAAGCTTCCTTCTTGAATCGAGATTTTTCCCTTTTAATTCCATCTGTATTTAATCTCAGACAAACACAAACAACAATCTCAGCTCCCTAAGGCCATCACTTTCTAAATCAGTTACAGCCAACTCCAATTAGCAGGCAAGCATCACGAGCAGCTTCGTACGCTCCCGGATCGTTGGGAACGAGCCAGCCCGGAAGGTCCTTTCCCCCCAGACTGTCCTCTTTTTGCTTCTGAAGAACTTGCACTGTCATTGGAGTCGCAGGCTCTGTAAGATAAAGCACGCTTGCCTCTGCTTTTGCCATCACGGCAGAGCCGGGAAGGATGCTCCGCGGCCTCATTGACGCCGCTTTGTGGTTCTGAGCCCCTAGACCCAGAGGCTGCCTGCACCCTTTGGTTTACAAGAGGATCCCAAAGCCTCTACGAGTGCTGAAGGGATATTTTCTTGATCACTTTAGCTTCCCTCTTAACCTGCACTTGAAACAGCTTCTTCGCAGCCTCCCTAAGCCGGGCTGCTGGAGAGGCGCTGTGCAGGCAGCGAACCTCTCCCGTCTCGGGCCGTGAGAGCACCTCGCGGACGTACCCTGGAGAAGGACCACTGGCCCTCCGCGGAGCTCACCGCGCTCCACAGAGGAACCATAGCAGCTCATGGGCTTCTTGGGCTCAACCGGATTGTGAATTCGGTGCCTTCAAATTGCTTTTAACTTGTTTTGGTGAGAAACGTCTGATCTCCCAGGCCGGTCCGATTTTGCTGGCTCCGGCAGCGGGTGGGCAGTTGCTCTTTAAAGCTCAGCCTTGGTGATGCCCCCTGCTCCGTCGGGGCTCTGCTGGGCTGCTCCCCCGTCACCGGGTGCCTGGAGGGTGCTGGGGGCAGCGGCGGAGCTC
The DNA here is from genome assembly GCA_013398225.1 of Steatornis caripensis. Classification (NCBI taxonomy): domain Eukaryota; kingdom Metazoa; phylum Chordata; class Aves; order Caprimulgiformes; family Steatornithidae; genus Steatornis; species Steatornis caripensis. Next base: position 53,436 of record VZSC01018006.1, on the reverse strand, counting down.
AGCCCGCGGCCCCTCGTCCAAAGGGACGCCTGCGCCGAGCGCCAGCAGGCAGGGGCAGACTCGGCGCTTTAACTCGGCAGGCAGCTCTCCCTCCATTAGTGAGCTATTTCGGGCAATGATTTCAAATGAGAATCTGTATTTTATTAATTATGCGTCTGCGTTGCTGCTGAACTCTTTAATGTATTTCCCAGCTGTATCAATCTACAGCCATGAAGGAAGCCATTAAATCTAAATGCCTCGAGCGTGTAGCATTTCTGCTGGGACACATCCGTCACCGGGGTAAGCCCAGAGGTGCGAGGCCCCGCCAAGCTGCCGTCTCTCCTCACCTGCGGGAGCATCTCCCACCTCACCCAGCAGGAGCCGAGCAAGGGGCGTTGTGGGACTGGAGCGGAGGACGTGCCCTGACAAAGCCATCAGGATTGTAAATGGCTGCGAAGCAAAGTCCATCTGGTGATGCTGCCGGGTTTCTCCATCTTTCACACCGGCTGGCAAGAAATGCACGGAGCCAGCGCCGGCGCTGCTGGGCTTCAGCTTAGAGTGCTGCCAGCAGCTGTCAAAGAGATGAGGATGGGAGCGAGAATCATTTGCATTGCTGCAAACTCTTCCTCTAGCCTCATTTGCTAACCCCAGTGTCCGAGCTAGCTCCGCACTGACGAGTCCCTTGTATTTCTCCGCTCGTCTCCTGTTGCACGTACGCGCCTCTTCGGCAGCCGGGAGAAGGATTTCCCTGGTTCATGCCTCTTCCTACCACGCAGGGATATTAGAGAGAGCGGCATCTGCAGGCAGGCAGATTTATTCACTTGTCCTAACTGGCAAAAATGGACTGGCTCTGACGGACGTGCCGGGATGTGCAGATGCATTAATGGCCAGTTTAGCATGGAAACCGGCAAAGCAACGCACCTCACAGGCGGTATCAGGGGAAGTTCATTTAAAGCAAATTTGATGGCTGTGGAGAACGCATTAGATCAGCAACCTCAAGAAAAATCACTTCAGGCTCATTCTCCAACAAATAAATACAAAACTGTAAAATAAAACAAAACACGCCTCCCGCCCCCCAAGAAAAAAAAAAGTGCAACAGGGATAATTTTACAACCCAAATTCTTTGCCGCCGAGATGACTTCACCTCTCAGGTGAAAACGAAAGAGGTCACCAACAGCTGGAAGCAGAAAGGCCTGAAATGCATCAACCGTACCCGGTCCAGCCCCGCACGCGCCGGCCGTGCGGATCCCCTGCTAGCAAACTGGCCATGCGCACGACCTGCCTTCCCCCACCGAGCACGCCATCGAAGTCGCGTGATTTTAGAGCGTCCTCGAGACAGAGCGGCATTAATGGGCCCTACCGTCTGAAAACTGCTCTTGCTCAGATACGCGCAAAGCTGAGCGAGAGGCGCAAGGCTGAAAAACGCTCCCTCTCAAGCAAAACAGACTTGCGCTTGGATTGCACAGAAACTAAAGCAACAAAAGGTCTCTGAAGCCAATTGCAATATAACTGAGAAACAGGCTCGTCACTTTGCACGTCCATCTGGCAAGGACATACTTTCCGTTTCAGCAAGTGCGAGAATGGGTGGACAGCAAAGGGGAATGTGAAAACAGCAAAGAAACACGAAGAATGAAAACCTGCGGGACAACACTGCTACCCTGTTATGAATACTGTACGCCTATTCATATGAAAATCCATACGGCTGCTACTGTTGCATGCACTCTTCTTACACAGCATGAAATTAAAATTCCTCTTCAGTATCGTATTGCCAGCACTACAGAGCAACTTCAGAGTAAGCTAGCAGACAATTTATCCTTTGGCTTCCTCGGAGAGGCTTGTGCTGGGATTGAAAGCCAGTGGGGTGAGGGAGACAAGTCTATTGCCCATGGTAAAAAATTCTGCTTCCAAAACAAATCCCAGAGAAATATTGCTGGCCTAGAGTCTGACTGTTGGTGCTAATTTCACAGTGCAGTTTCACATGCATAATTCCCCCCGGGCCCCCCTGCCACTTTCCTTCTTATCTTCGCAGAACAAACTCAACATGCAGGCTAATTTCAAGGAGTGTTTCACCCAGAGTCCAGCCAAATGTCAGTGGATCTGCTGGAAATGCAAATTGAGACGATCATGCAAAAGAGGAGGGCTTATAGATTGTGCGTAAGGGCAACAGAAGGCAAATAAAAGCTGACAGAAAGAGGTAGCAAGGAACAAATCTCCCGTCTCAAGTTGCTGATCATTTGCACGTGTGCTCAGCGAGCAAAGACAGATTTCCAAAAACGCGCAAGTCCCAGTGATTTCCACCGCTGAATTGTCTAGGCGCCTCCAAAACCCACATCTCTCCAAGCTCCTAGGTCAGCGCCTTGCTTTCGCTCACGCCATTCACAGCCACTTTGCAGCGCCGTAGATGACAACCGAAGACCCGAAGCAGCCGAGACCTGGTGTTGAACTGGTGCAAGCAGAACTGGGGAGACTGGGAGCTTCCCAGTTGCAAAGAGCCACGGAGCTGTCAAAAGCAATCGCAACTTTCGCAGAAAGCGCTTTATTTCGTGCTTTTGAGAAAGCTGGGAAAACCGCGGCTGCCTGAGATCATCTGGGGACAAACCAAGGAAAAGGTCCCGGAGACAGGAACTCGATTAGCTCAAACACAGCCACAAAATTTTTCAGATACAAGCGAATTCCTAAGAAGGTTTGCTCATTCGGTATGCAAAGAAACAGCAAGAAGAGAGAATGTATACTATGTGCCGTAACACGATATAGAATGAATCCCCCTAGGTTACAAAATTCCTCATAAATCGCAAATGGGACGGTATCTACTGCATTATATTTTATCACACTTTCTGTCAAAATATCCCCTGCAGGGAGCCTTTTTGATGATGCTATCACAAGCAAAGCCTTATTTGGGGAGCAAGATTTGAACTAAACAGCAGCAAACTATCAATACGTTCCTTGCGAGACCGCTGGACAGAAAAAGCCCGTAGAGCAGCGTTAGCGATGTCTGACGTAGCGCCGCTCCCTCTTAACGCCGTCCTCTGGTTTTGCTCAGGCCCATACGGAGCACATACACTATTTAGTTTTATTAACAGCAACACTAATACGAGCTGGCTGCTACGCTTCAACATGCCCCTGAGTCCCCGAGGGACTGCAAAACGCTTTACAAAAGCATCCGGCAAGGAAAACTTTGCCAGAAAAGCGCGCCCACCTCTCAGGCGATACGGGGCAACGCGCACGTTACGCGCTCCCGCTCGCAAGCCCCAGTCGTCACCGCTCTGCGGCGCGGCGCCAAGCGAGCGAGGGCAGGGCTGAGCTCGGCAGTGGCGCTCCGGGATGTGGAAGTCGGGCTCCTCCATCCCCAGCCTTCGGTAACGACGGCCGGCTGAGTGCTTCTGCTTCGCTAGGCTCTGCGCTTTTGTAAGGCGCTCCGGCGTTTTTGGCAGCCACTGAACTGGAAGGAAAAGGCTCTGATTATCTCCTCCACCACCTCAGTGGTGACCCAGACCACTGACCCCTTTCCTGTCACTCTACATTTGCTCTGGATGTTCTACACGGGGAAGGGGCACAGCCTTCACAATCGATCCAGGCTGCATCCGCAGGCTCCATCCTCCGCGCGTGGCGCAGAAGGCAGATGCTTTGTTTACCACGGGGTTTTGGCTCCGTCACTGGCTCAGGGGCTCGTGGTCCGCGTGCCTGCGTTAGGGGAGCGGTATGGGAGGCAATGCCGAGGCGGCAGCACCGGGGTCGGTGGAGCAGGACCTGCTGACAGCCCAGATCCAGCGCAGGCCTGGCAGTATTCAGTGAGGAAAATGCTTCTTCACTTCCACTGCCTGCTTAAGAGCAAGCCAGATAACACAGCCTCCCATTTCGTTTCCCGTATCCACAACACTGCCATCCTCAAAAACCTTTAAGTGCATCTTTAGTTTTTGAGCTACACCACAACAGCGAAGCCGGCCCGCTGAGACAGGAGACACGGCACAGCGGGGCGGGGAGAGGAGCGGAGCAGCGACACCACCTTCCCCCACAGCAAGCACCCAAAATCTTTAGTGCCTACACAAGGCTATCTCCAGCTTCACGGTTTCACTGTAGACAACACCACGCAGCCTTTGTCTACAGACTTGTCTTGACCCAATGACAGCAGCTTTGTCACTTTAACACGAGTGTCCCTGAGTTAGGGACATCGATCAAGGCAACTGCCTATCAATCAGCTGGCACTAACCTGCTCTGACAAGGCGCTTGGGAGGATGCTCCCCGTATACCACCACGAGCCTTAATTATTGACGTCTCTGCGACTTTTTCAATTACTGCTTCGGCAGGGAGGCAACGCGCCCCGTTCTGCAGAGGGACCTTCATTACCCGGGGGAGAAGCAGGGACTGGGCGGAGGCGAAAGGCGTCCTTAGCCCAAAGCACAGGGCACTCCTTCACTGGGAAAATAAAAGCGGCTTGGCTGTTCGGAGGGGCAGACCCTGCCCTGCCCCATGTCTTGCAGCACTCCCCTGGGGCCGCGTCAGGAGGACCCGCAGCACGGGGGCTGCCACGGTCGGCGGCCGTCCTGTGCGTCCCTCGCGGAGGGCGACGGCACTGGGAGCGGGTCAGAAGAGACTTCCCAGGACGTCCCGTCTGCCTGGGACCAGCTTTGCCTGCGCCCGCCAGTGGCTCCAGCCACTTTCGACAGTGCATTGAAGTCGTCTTCGCCACAGCTGCTGACAATGCTTCCAGGTAAAAAAACTGCACTGGGTTTATTACTTGAACACCGAAAACCGGCCCGAAGAGACTTGCTGCTGTGATCTGACGTTAACCCCGACTCACGGCTTGGCCTGCAGCTTTAGGGGAAAGCTCTCTGCAGCATCCGTAAGGCATCCAAATCCCCCGAAGTTCCTCGGTCCTGCCTGACGAGAGCAGAGGTTTGCCAGCCCTTCCACGCAGAGATGCGCTCACCTCTAGCTGAGCCTAGCGTGACCAGATTGTGTGAGAAATGAAAAATAGCCATCTGGATTCCTGCGGTGAAGACAGCCAGGAAAGTTTCTGGAGAAGGCACCGTTCTGTGGGAATCCGCAGAAACGTCCCTGCAGCAGCCGCCGCCGGTGCCAGAGGAAGGCGGGGGGCTGCGCGGGCGGTGGATTGCGATACAAAGCCTTTGCCCATGAAACCACTGGCTCCAGTCCAGTCCAGACTGGAAGATGCTGTTGCTCTGACAGCGGTTTGGCAGCCTGTGGGATTTCGGGATGGGTTCACATTTAAGCCCTTCCTGATGTTTCAGCCACAGGTCAAGGACAGAAGTAGATCTTGTTAGGGATGGGAAGGGGACCTCCGGGCCACACAGCCTTCCCCCTGCAACAGGGGAGAACTGGAGGCTACGACCTGCTAACCCACCCCAGCGACCTTCGTTGCACGCCCCCGAGCACATCACTGCGTCCTCCTTTTCCAGCTGTCAAACGGACATGAAGTGTATCCTGATCGCCATCCTAGTACGTGCTCTGCGAGGCCGCGCACAGGGAACAGCCAGCGCAGCAGCGGCGGAGGGATTTGCTCTGTATTACTGCAGTATAAATAAATAACGCGCAGGTCCCTGCTGGTACCTGAGCAAAAAGCTTGAGTAGAAGGCGGCAAAAGGAGGCACGGAAGAGGAGCTTGCACAGGTGCTCTTTATGCTCTGGTAAACCTGCAGTTCCTTGCGCTGAATGCATTTTAAAACTAAAGTAGCAGTGGTCAGGCCCTGATCTCTCTTCCAAGAAGTTGTAGAGCAGTTGGGAGACGCAGGGAGAAACCTGCACCTTTAAATCCAATGAGGCCAATAAAACCAAACTGAACAGCGACACAAAGGAGTCGGGGAGCAGGGCAGCTCCCAGCTTGTTACCCAGATGCTGTTTCAGCAGGTCACCCGAGCTCTGCTTGCTCTTCCCAGCCTGAACAGCTGCAGTGCTATCATCTCTCTGTCCTGCCGTTGATGCTGCCCGGAAACCATTTTGGGGGCTCAGGATACACGAGGCTGGCAGCAGAGCCACGCGGGTCACGCACGTGCAGGAGACGCAGGGCCAGGGCGGTCACAGCTAAAGCCCGTGCCACCCCGGCCGTGGGGTGCCACCATGAAGGGACGCTGAGCAGTCCCTGAGCACAGAGCGATTCCTCAGGGCTCAGCCCCCACGTTTCGCTCCAGCCCATTTCCCAGCTGCTGCCTGTCCCCGCGGCGAGCTGGAACACAGCACCCGCCTCTGCTGCGAGCCCACGCCACGCTCCGGAACGCCGCCGCTGAGTTTCAAACGAGAGCAGCTCAGGCGTCAGCACTGACGGCAGAGCTCCCAGCAAAGCGCCGAGCCTGGCCGGTGGACGGGGCAGCCCCCAGCGAGCTCCGGGCAGGGGGACGAGGATGGGCAGGGGCTGGCCGGGACGCTGCTGCGCGTAGGCGGTGGCACGGGCTCCCCACGGGCGCAGGGACCGGGACCCACCTGCCGTCTCGCACGCTGCTGACAAAGACGGGATCCAACACCTCTTTAATAAATTCATCAGAGTATTTTTAAATTAACTCCGGTGCACTTTGTATCGCCGGTGCTCCCACTCCCAGGAGCGGCTGTAACAGACCTGGGTTTTGGTACATAATTAAATATCAACGCATGTATCCTGGGCTCAGCACAGTTCCTGTATTTGCTTGTGTTGATTGAGATGTGAGGTAAAGCGTCTCACAGCAGAATCCTACGTGCTTCCAGACTTATTTTCCTTAAAGATTTAGACAGTCAAATCCCATCTGTCCATGCTCCACCTTCCTCTGCAGTTCCTTTCCCCCCAAAAAGACACTGCCTGCCATTTCATTTCACCACCTCCTGCTCAAATTAACTCCCCCTTGATGGAGCACTGTCGTCTCTAACGTCCCCGGATCACACGCAGCCTTCGCTTGGGCGCATCTTTTCTGCAGAAACACACCCCCGCGTCTCCCCCTCGCACGTCGCCTGCTCCGAGCCATCGCCCCTGCCCGCCGGTGAGGAGCACAGGGAACCACACACAGCCTATGTACGTGCACGTACATGCATACTTGGTATGATAGGTGCAATTTTGAGCAATTTCCTTGCCAGTCTCTCTGCAATCTCATGTAATCTCCCCCCAAAGGGGATCAGAGATCCCACGGTGCCTTTGCTTGGCCATACGGAATGCAAATCACATCCCCCGATGGTTTTGAACAACGCAGACAAGAGCAGCCAGCAAAACCCAGGGAGGTGGGGTGTCTGCGCGTTGCTTGTTAGCTCACGTTTGTGGTTACTCCGGCTCCACGTTAGCTCAGAGGTGCACAGAGAGCTTCGGCAGCGGCTGGGCAGTGGTAATGATTTGTTTAGACCATCCAAACTGCCAGCTTCCTGCAGGTCCTGTATTGAAAGCTGCTGGTGCCCTGTAGGGTTTCGTGTTCAGATGCTCTCACCGGTGCCACGGATGATGGCTCCTTGTACCACCTGGGCTAGCACGGGAGAACAACCCTCAGCAGGTTCGGGGTTTGTGCCCTGCAGGGGCCGGCCACCGACGCTCAGAGGGAGATGCACTGCGGGTGGCAATACGGAGTGAGGGCTCCCCGGGCTGTCTCTCACCCAGAGGATGCTCCTCTGCTCCCACCAGCATCAGCCCAGTTCGCCTCTTCCACATCCCATTTATCTGTATGCGCCGGAGCCAGTAGCTTCACATACGGTTCTTGGAGGTGGAGGCACAGGAGGTCAAACGCGGCCTGCTTTTCTCCCGGCACCACCAAACACCTGCTAGAATTCAGCACAGCCAAGTCCATGCATTAAAAATATCTCCTCCTCGTAACAAAAACCACAGCTATTTAACAGTCCAGTAGGCAATTTCACGAGAGCATTATAGCTCAGACGCTTCTCAGCCCTTGATTTGAAGCGGCGTTGAAATTCATGGCTGTCACAGAGGCACCTGAACGCTCATCACGCTCCGGTTCTCACCCCGGACCCTCGAACCTGCCAGGTGGGACGTGGGGCTGAAGCGACCGCTGAGCTTTGTGTTTCAAACCTTGTCTCCAAGGAGCAGCACTCAGCCTCTAGCACTGAGCAACACCACCGGGAAAAGCAAGCAACGGAAAAGGCAAATACAGGAGGCAAAAAAGCAGAGGGAGCAATCACAGATAAATTTTACTTCAGTATTTCAAACGGGACCTGAATTAGGAGAAAGTTCCCAGAGGGCACACAAAACTTCTGTAAAATCATTTTTCCTTTCAGAAATCACACTCAGGCTGACAGAACACTCCAGATTAAACGGAGATCTGCTCGTTCTGGGATTTTGTTGCAATCCAAACCACAACTCCCTGATAAGCTGTTACCGCGTTTGGGGGCTGAGGAGTCCCAGACGCTCAGGTTGCCAGAAGAACCCACGAGCCGGGTTCCTCCTGGCACTGGTGGCCAATTCCCAGCACCGCTGACCTCCCTTTCACGGACAAAACCAGCAGGAAGGGCATAGCCAGGGAAGGACATGACAGCCCTGGGGTAACTGTCGTGTACCGGAGCAAGTATGCAATATTTATCTGCCTGGGCGCATGGGAAACACGTGTGCCCGCACAGCTGTGAGCACAGGCGTCCCCACACGCAGGAGGCGGCGATGGGGAGAAGGCTGATGTGCGCGCAGGAGCTGCAAACTTCACGATTCTGAGCTATTTCTCCTAATTAACCTAGCAAGCTCCCCTCTCCTAAAAGTTACTTCTTGTACTCGGAAAACTATTCCGTTAAAGTGTGTGCATTCAGTCTCATTTAAACTCCTCCTACACCATAGCAGCACTCAGATGAAAAGCCCCCGTCTTTCTGAAAACCCATTCCCAAGAGGCAATTCCATCTGCTCTCAGAGCTCCCACTCGAGCGGCGCGGGGCAGTCCCTGCGAGCACAGCCCCTCAGCCCCGGCCCCGCACCGCTGCCGGCCACAGCAGAGGGCAACCGAGCCGCAGAGGTGCGATGTGGCTCTGGGCTCGGACACGTCGCGCGCAACGTACACACGTGAAAAACACAACCGGAGGAGAGCGCTGGCAGCGACGCGCGAACGGCACAAGAGGAGCCTTCTGGGCAGCGACGTGCACCTCTCCCCGTAGGAAATAAAGTGAGCCAAAGGGTAGACTAATACTTAATCAAAACACATCAAAAATCCGTAGAAGGGCTCATTTTCCAGGACTGATTGGCAATAGACCTTGTTGCTTATAAAGCAGTAACAGCAAGCGGGCCCCTCTCCTCTCCCCAAGGACTGCGCGTGGTTCGGCTGCTTGGGCGAGCCCTGCTTGGACACGGCGCTNTGGTTTTGAACAACGCAGACAAGAGCAGCCAGCAAAACCCAGGGAGGTGGGGTGTCTGCGCGTTGCTTGTTAGCTCACGTTTGTGGTTACTCCGGCTCCACGTTAGCTCAGAGGTGCACAGAGAGCTTCGGCAGCGGCTGGGCAGTGGTAATGATTTGTTTAGACCATCCAAACTGCCAGCTTCCTGCAGGTCCTGTATTGAAAGCTGCTGGTGCCCTGTAGGGTTTCGTGTTCAGATGCTCTCACCGGTGCCACGGATGATGGCTCCTTGTACCACCTGGGCTAGCACGGGAGAACAACCCTCAGCAGGTTCGGGGTTTGTGCCCTGCAGGGGCCGGCCACCGACGCTCAGAGGGAGATGCACTGCGGGTGGCAATACGGAGTGAGGGCTCCCCGGGCTGTCTCTCACCCAGAGGATGCTCCTCTGCTCCCACCAGCATCAGCCCAGTTCGCCTCTTCCACATCCCATTTATCTGTATGCGCCGGAGCCAGTAGCTTCACATACGGTTCTTGGAGGTGGAGGCACAGGAGGTCAAACGCGGCCTGCTTTTCTCCCGGCACCACCAAACACCTGCTAGAATTCAGCACAGCCAAGTCCATGCATTAAAAATATCTCCTCCTCGTAACAAAAACCACAGCTATTTAACAGTCCAGTAGGCAATTTCACGAGAGCATTATAGCTCAGACGCTTCTCAGCCCTTGATTTGAAGCGGCGTTGAAATTCATGGCTGTCACAGAGGCACCTGAACGCTCATCACGCTCCGGTTCTCACCCCGGACCCTCGAACCTGCCAGGTGGGACGTGGGGCTGAAGCGACCGCTGAGCTTTGTGTTTCAAACCTTGTCTCCAAGGAGCAGCACTCAGCCTCTAGCACTGAGCAACACCACCGGGAAAAGCAAGCAACGGAAAAGGCAAATACAGGAGGCAAAAAAGCAGAGGGAGCAATCACAGATAAATTTTACTTCAGTATTTCAAACGGGACCTGAATTAGGAGAAAGTTCCCAGAGGGCACACAAAACTTCTGTAAAATCATTTTTCCTTTCAGAAATCACACTCAGGCTGACAGAACACTCCAGATTAAACGGAGATCTGCTCGTTCTGGGATTTTGTTGCAATCCAAACCACAACTCCCTGATAAGCTGTTACCGCGTTTGGGGGCTGAGGAGTCCCAGACGCTCAGGTTGCCAGAAGAACCCACGAGCCGGGTTCCTCCTGGCACTGGTGGCCAATTCCCAGCACCGCTGACCTCCCTTTCACGGACAAAACCAGCAGGAAGGGCATAGCCAGGGAAGGACATGACAGCCCTGGGGTAACTGTCGTGTACCGGAGCAAGTATGCAATATTTATCTGCCTGGGCGCATGGGAAACACGTGTGCCCGCACAGCTGTGAGCACAGGCGTCCCCACACGCAGGAGGCGGCGATGGGGAGAAGGCTGATGTGCGCGCAGGAGCTGCAAACTTCACGATTCTGAGCTATTTCTCCTAATTAACCTAGCAAGCTCCCCTCTCCTAAAAGTTACTTCTTGTACTCGGAAAACTATTCCGTTAAAGTGTGTGCATTCAGTCTCATTTAAACTCCTCCTACACCATAGCAGCACTCAGATGAAAAGCCCCCGTCTTTCTGAAAACCCATTCCCAAGAGGCAATTCCATCTGCTCTCAGAGCTCCCACTCGAGCGGCGCGGGGCAGTCCCTGCGAGCACAGCCCCTCAGCCCCGGCCCCGCACCGCTGCCGGCCACAGCAGAGGGCAACCGAGCCGCAGAGGTGCGATGTGGCTCTGGGCTCGGACACGTCGCGCGCAACGTACACACGTGAAAAACACAACCGGAGGAGAGCGCTGGCAGCGACGCGCGAACGGCACAAGAGGAGCCTTCTGGGCAGCGACGTGCACCTCTCCCCGTAGGAAATAAAGTGAGCCAAAGGGTAGACTAATACTTAATCAAAACACATCAAAAATCCGTAGAAGGGCTCATTTTCCAGGACTGATTGGCAATAGACCTTGTTGCTTATAAAGCAGTAACAGCAAGCGGGCCCCTCTCCTCTCCCCAAGGACTGCGCGTGGTTCGGCTGCTTGGGCGAGCCCTGCTTGGACACGGCGCTGCGTAACGGCCCCGTGCTGTCCCCCGCCAACAGGTACGTTGGCCTCAGCACTACAGGGCTGCCAGGGGCCGAGTCAAACCATCTCTTTAACAGCAAAGGCATCCCTTATCTTCTCTCCCTACCCACAGCTCCCTGCAGCGAATGCTTTTTCAGCACCTCTTCTCTTTCCCTTAACGGAACAAAACACAGCCTTTACCTTCTACAGGAGCCTCGAGAAAACGATTTTGAACAAAGACCGTCATGTCTTGAAACAATTATTGCCCATCTAGGGGGAGAGGGAGGGTTGGCGAGAGATTATTTTTAGAGATTAGGTCTAGAGTGACTGACAGACTGATATGCAACAGCGTTTGTTTTTAATCTGAAACAGGTTTGGGATAGAATTTTAAAAAAACCCCAACAAATCAGCACACAGCCACCCACCGACAAGAGCTCCTCGGAGGCAGGAAAGCTGCAGCCAGCAATACTAATGTGTTTCTCAGTTAGCAGCCACCCTCTCCTTCAAAGGAGACACACATTGCCGTCTCCAGCGTCAGCGTGGGAACGTGCCCTCCTCCCCAGGGCACGGGGACAGACCCACGCGCACCGGCCGCAGAAGCCGTGCTGCGGCAGACCTGCTCACGGGGCAGCGGCCACGGGCACCCCCAGCCCCTGGGCTTGTGAGTCTGGCAGCGAGACCTGGCAGCTCAGCCCCATCCTGCGAGGGGCTGGCCAGGAGCACTGAGGGGAAGGCACGCAGGGTTTGGAAAGCTGAAACAGCAGCGATTCTGTCCCAAATCCACTGCTGAGCCACGATGTGCCATGCCTACCCTCGGCGCTAAGCACAGAAACAACCAAAAGAACCCCATGCTGAGGCTGTGCGCCGCACCTCGCAGCCGTCACCCAGGCTGGGGACCGTGGACAGGCTGGCCCCTTCTGCCACGCAGACACCAATACGCCAGTCACGAGGAAGCCACGGTCCAGCCCGGGATCCCAGCCCACCCTGCTGCTCCGTCCCAGCCACCCAGCCGTGGTTTCACGTTTTCAGACGCACGCTTCCCTATTTTTAGACGCACTCAGAAAGGCCCCGGCCGATGCCAGCGGTGACAGGATTACAGCCCAGCAGCTCTGCAGGGCCGTTCCCAAAGGGGTGGCGTTACCCCGCGCCCAGGGGCTGCGTCACACGTCGGCAGCTCTTTCGCACGCCAAGTCCCTTTGAACGGCACTGCAGCGATACCGGAGGAGACCAGTCCTACACGAAGTCCACGCTGCTGGAAAAACAGAAATAAAAATATATATTGCCAGGCAGCACAGCACGGGAGAGGACAACTTTCGAACTGGTCCGCTCCAAAGTCAAAATCTTTTCAATTATCAGTAGGATTTGCAAATATTTTTTCCCTTCCCATCCCGGCTGCCAGGGACAGGCAGTGGCAGCGGGAGGTGCCGGGGGAGCCCAGTGTGGCTGCACCCCATGGCAGCCAGCCCGCTGGGAGAGCCACGACCCAACGATTTCACGAGCTCCAACACCAGCCAGAGACTGAATTATGCCAATAAAAACACTAACAGATGAACAGGCATACACCAGCTGCATGAGAAGCTTGGGGTGAAGGCAGGGGGAATTAAATTAATCCCTTCATTATCAACCTGACCCCTGGAAAAATCTGAAGGAATGGCTGTGAAGGTTCACAGCGGAGCACTAAAGCCAGAAGATCAGCTAACACAGCATCTGCCAGCCCAGACGGGCTCTGCTCTAATCTCCACTGCTCCAGCTGGGACCACGGTCGCTCGAGGCTGCCGGCAGCCAGGCGCTCCCGCCGGCAAGAGCCGGTGCCGTGCCACGCTGGCAGCCGCTCGGAGGGGAGAACCGGAGGAGAACGGAGCTGCGGGGGAAAAGCACGTGGAAAGGCAGAGCTAGCAATGCAGCCCGCAGCAGCGTTTTCTTCAGGAGGACTTCGGAAGTTACTTTCGTTACCTCCTAGGCAGAAAACAGCCCAAAGGCCCCCGGCAGCAGGGCACGCCGCGGGACGTGGGCCTTTCCCGTGGTCCCGAGGTGGGTGTTCATTGCCCGTTTCCCACCCCTTTAGGAGGAAATTCGGTGGTTTTTCTTTTGCTGCCCCTGGTGCCTGCATTATTAACAAAGAACTGGACTGGTACGTATCAACGCCTCATGCTGTACCACTGAGTAAGTTAATGCCGTAAAGCCTGCGTACACATTTAAATATTAGGTGAGCTCTGGGTAAGTGGAGATGGGAGACAGATGTAGCCCATCGGGAAGGGGAAAAGAGGTGAGGATGAACCACTTGGGGATTGATTTCAGGAAGGAAAGATCAGCCATCAAACGTAACTGCAGTGGAAACCCAAAAACCTTCCTGTGTTATCATATCTTGGGTCTTACAGGCACGCTGGTTGCTGTCTTCATGGCCAACCCCCACAGACAGCTCTGCAAATGCCCCCAAACGCTGACCCCCCCCACACACACACACCAAGAGCTGCACGTCGAGGTAGGGGAAGAGCTGACCTGCGCCCACACTCCGACCCTGCCCAACCCTTCACCCCAAACGTGCCCACTCCTAGGTCTGACGCGCGGCTGTGCCTGCCCCGTCCTGGTGCTCTTCTAAGCTAAAGATGGCTCAGGACTAAGAGCAGCTGCCTTAGTTCATCCTTCAACAGATTTTTTTTTTTTTTTTT
>VZSC01018006.1:0-39351 GCA_013398225.1 Steatornis caripensis | reverse complement strand
CACACACACACACCAAGAGCTGCATGTCGAGGTAGGGGAAGAGCTGACCTGCGCCCACACTCCGACCCTGCCCAACCCTTCACCCCAAACGTGCCCACTCCTAGGTCTGACGCGCGGCTGTGCCTGCCCCGTCCTGGTGCTCTTCTAAGCTAAAGATGGCTCAGGACTAAGAGCAGCTGCCTTAGTTCATCCTTCAACAGATTTTTTTTTTTTTTTTTTAACAAAGACCTCGAGAGGTTTAAAAAAGCCAAACAACCCTAAAAGCACCCCAAATAAACCTGAGCAGCCACAGCACACGCGCTTCCTCGCGCCAAGAGAAGAGCGCCGCAGGCCGTGACGGGCATCATCTCTGGTCGGGGCAGGGAACGGGCAGCACGCCAAGGGCAGATGCCACATGGCAGAAGAAAAACCAAGCGCACAGTGTGGAGGGATTTCTGCTCCTGCAATCCAATCCCCTCCGCTGACCTGCCTGCCAAGCGCCCTCCCGGCCCCGCTGCCGCAGAGCGGCCGCTGCCAACAGATACTTAGGCAAAGTTTGGGAGGGATGGGGGAAAAAAAAAACCCAACAAAAAATAAAACGCCTCTCCTTCCTGTGATTAATATCTCCTGTTAAATTTATTAGGAAGAATAACAACTGTGGAGCTGAAGGCAAAGAGCACCAGCCCCCAGCTCGTCTCCGCGCTCCCCGAGCAGCACGGTCGCAGCGGTGCTGGACGGCACAGAAGAGGCATCGCACCTGTGGGGGGGATTAACGCAGCGGGCTGCTGCACGCTATTCCCACTCCCAGCACAGAAAGGCAGCCGAAAGCAGATTTATCTGCTCGATAATAAAGGCGAAAGATTCTCAAAAGGGACAAGTTTCAAGCCAAACTGCTAGGCTTCTCCACTTCTCTCTTAATCCCTCTCAAAACTGACGGTGTTATACGTGGGGGGGAAGGGGGAGGCTGGGGAGGGGGGAGAATTGTCACCCAAAAGGCAAAAGAGCAGAAGCCGCGGAAACGCCGTACTCCTGCCGAGCACTGCAGAGGTGTCTCGGAGGCACAAAGAGGAGATTAAGGCTAAAAGGCTACAGCATTGAGCCAGGCAAGGAGTCTGCTGGAAAGGATGGGGCAGAGCACATGGGAAATATTTTGGATGCCTGACAAGGAGACACAGAGACCATCTGGGCGAGGGGAGGAAGGGCAGGGTGCCAAGGAGAGCCATGGGAAGGAGCAGCCCAGCCAGGGGAAGGCAGGTCTGCCCAGCTGCGCCTGCAGGACCTGCTCCCACCCTCCTCTTCCCTTCCTTCCCACCCTTCTGCTAAAGAAAGTGAAGCAACCGGTCGGAGCTCAGAGCGAGACAAGCACGTTGACTGGGTACGGAAGACGCGGCTGGTTGCACAGAGGTGTGGGAGGTGTCTGACAGGGAGCACAGGTTTGCTTCCTTTGACACGGTTTTATGAACCCGGGAAGATCCAGGGCCGGCTAAAGCACAGCGTTCGCTGCGTGCGGGTGCAGAGCACCACGCTGGCAGCCACGGAGGCGGGAAGCCCCAGCCGGTGGTGCACGGCTCGCGAGCAGCCACGTACCTCGCTCTTTGCTCTGTCCGCCAAGCCCACGCCGGGATCAGGGCTGGGTCCTAGGGCGTCAGAGACGAGATCTCGGCTCCTCGCGGCAGTCCATTAAACTGCCACCTGATCTGCCTCCCACCTTGCTCAAAGGCACCCTTCAGGATGCAGCCACTATTGGAGGAGGGTAACGTGAGAGAAGTGGCATTATTCTAAGAGGGTTTTACTCTTCCCTTACTCTTCCAACCTGGCAGCATAAGCACAGTACAGACAGCACCCACTCCGCACTGGTGCTCCGTGACCTCCAACAACTCGCCTCGTGCCCTGCAAGCTCAGCCGCCTCGTCCCTCGCAGGGGGACAGCAGGGCTTTACCTCTTCCGAAACGATTCAGGATGCGCCGACAGGAAGAGCTGCACAAGGCTGGAGTATGGTTAACGGGTCCCGTTCGTGACAGGGTCCAGCTGGTCTGTCACTCACCTACTCGGGGCCAACAGAGGTTTTCGGGATACGGATGTCTGCCCGTGTTGGGAACGGGACCAGGACCCAGTGACTCGTTTTTCACAGGGCACCGATCAGCCGTTAGACGTTAACGACTTCTGGCAACTACTGACCTGGGTCAGACTCAAGCTAATGACCCAAAAGGGAGAGGTGGTGCTTTCCCCATCGGCAGCCCCTGGGAGCCGTCCTCCACTGCCTGCCTCTGAAAAAAGGAGCTGAGAAAGGAAAGGCAAAGAGGTCCTCGGCTCTGGCACGGGGTAACCCTATCAACATGCGCTGCAGATAGAGGCGGCTTTTTCCCCGGGAGGAATCAAAGCCTCATTGATACGTGAATTATGAATGAAACCTTAAGCTTTTAAACTTTTAACCTGTGCGTTTCTAAGAAAGTCTTAATTTAGCCAGAGACACAGCAGGAAAGAACAATGGTTCAGGGAAAGGTACTGGATTTTCTGGGCTTTTAAAATACACCCTTGCTTAAGATGAATATTTCATTTACTGAGCCATTCCCAGGGGAAAAAGGAAGTCCTGATCCACACTGACCAAAGATGTGGACTAAAATCTGTGTTACAATGAGACTGACTCGCACTGACATCGTCCCCTCGTCCAGCTCCGATCGCTTCCTCGGCAGCGCCTGGGGCTTCTGCTCCTCGCCCCTCCTCTCACCCAACTTCCCAGTCTCGAGGCACGCTGTGAAAGCCTTGCGTGACCAACAAACCACCGACCACCTTCCACTGCCCGATGCTGGTGGAGACAGCGCCCCCGAGCCCGGCTGCCGGCCACCCACCGCGCCACGCTCTGCGATGCGCCTTCACGCGTGTTTTAGGCTGAGCCTTGCACTGTCCCGCTCGCTGCAGCGGCTGAGACAAGCTCAGGGACGGGCTTTTATCCAGCTCCTGTTTGTGAATTTATCCCCAAAGGCGTTGAATGCCGGGAGCAGAGGAAAGCGCCGGGGAAGGCAGCAAAGCAGCAACAGCGATTCAGCGCGGCAGAGGTCAGGCCACCTCACACCAAAGAAAATCAGGGTAGGTCAGTTTAGTGGAAGTAACACTCATTAGAAGAATAAACTATATAAAGAAGAGGGTGGGGGGCGCTTTGCTCGGGGCTGGGGAGGCGCTGTTACACCTCATACCATTGATTCAAATCCTTTCCAGCTTGCACTCCACTGGAATTCACCCAAGAAATCGCCTTGCTGACCAGTGCTGAATGAGATTTTGTTTATTTTCTAGACAACTGCGGGCACATTGCTTCCATCAGCAGCAGAGCTGGCACAGATCTGGGATTTGAGCAAAGCCAGGAACAAAACGAGCCAGAGACTCAAGCCTTCTGCTGCCCTACAAGTGAGCCATCTCCAGGACAAGGGTGCAGCGAATTGCCTGGGCAGAAAGGCTGTGCAAAACCCAAACCCAGCCCAGAACGGACAGAGAGGATAAGGGCGTCACGGGAAGCACAGGCAGGAGAGATCACCTCCAAAGAAAACAGCCGTGTGCGGCGTCATGCCCCTCCATCAGCGCATAGCGGTCGACACTGTTATCCGGACACGGGTAAATAGGTGCGGTTGTAGTCGAAGCCCTTCCAACTTCAGAGCTTCATTCGCCCACACCTTCCCCTAAATTTCAGTTGTTCAGATCTTTGAAAACATCAGATTCCTTCTAGTTACCCAACACCTGCTGGCTATCCGGCTATTCCAGCAGCCCAAATGAAAGGGAGCTTTGAAAACCCAGGCCAGTTATGATATTCTGCAACTGAACCGGCAGTTAGAGCCCACGAGCCTGGTGGGTCCGCGGACCAGGACTTTAATAAATGAACAAATTCTGCTGATGTGTTTCAAGACATTACAATCCCGGCTCCGAGCCCAGAGGCATTAGCAGAAGGGATATATATCTGTTTCAGCAGCCCAGAACAAAGCCTGCTACATCAATTTAAATCGCTGGCGGAGGTTTGAAGCCAAGCAGACAACTGGGTGACGCCGTCTTAAATCACCACACGAGGGTCCTCCAGAGCTCGGAGGTCCAAGCCCCGAGGGAAGGACCTGTTATGGACTGGGGTGGAGCAGCACTGAGCACAAAAACACAGCCAAGGCAGGACTGAGAGAGAAGGAGGTGCGGTGGCTAAGCCTTGGGTCCAGCCCTGGGCACACGTCCCGGGGATGGACCCAAGGCTTGGCCACCGCATCTCCTTCTAGGTGGGAGATGCTGCTGTTGCTCAGGGGGAGGAACCAGGCAGAATCGGGGCAAGAAAAGCAGAGGGAGGCAACGTCACCCTCGGGCCTGGAGGGGTTAGACTCAGCAACATCACGAACCAGCAGAGCTCCTCATTTGCAGAGGAAAGAAAAAAAAAAAAAGATCCATCAGCTACAAATTACGACTAAACGAGATGAAAGTTAAGAGTGAAACTAAAGAAAGGCCCAGGTGACCATCTGCCTGGGGCACTTCTGCTAATTTTAGTTTCTCTGTTCTTCCCTGTGCCATTTCGTTCAATGACCGTATAGTTTTAGAGCGTTCACTTCGCCGCAACTGCCTAAAATGTTACGCACCGGGACGGTCCAACCCAGGCATCAGCACGGCAGAGCAAGGGGATGGAAGCCTCTTGGGACCCATCCGCACCATCCCACCACTGCCACGACAAAGCCAGCAGGTCTGGGTCCCTGAGCTGGCCTGCGGTGGCCGCAGGGCCGGTCGCTGGCCGTGCCGTTGCATGCACAGATCAACGTGTCTGCAAAGCGCGAGGATGGCGCGTCTGCACCACCGTGGACGAGCGTGAACCTGTAGCCTCTTCCAGCACCGAGAGCCCACCGGGGCATGCAGCCGCCCGCATGTGACCCTCCTGCTCGTCCCTCTCCAGGCCCCCCGCACCCTCTCCGGAGGCTGAGCACCTCTCCCATCACCCTCCTCCGCTCCCTGCCGAAAACATCGCGGCTCTGCTCGGCGCTGGGGAGGGCAGCCGGGGAAAGCAGTTCCGCAGCCACCACATTTATTCCACAGAGAGAAAAGGCAGCAGCCTCACAGAAGCATCCTATACAGCAGAATGTATTTAAATACCTAATGAAGGAATAAATCTGCGAGAGGGAGACATTTACTGCATACTTATTCACACAGAGCCTTTGTGCAGGCGGGGGCAGCGGGGGGGGACGGCGGGGCTGTGCACTGCACCTGCGCTCCTGGCCGACAGCCGCTTTGCCAGGGTAATGAATATGGCAGGATCCTATTAAATGAGACTCTACCTGTCAGGGAGGATATTGAGCGCTCCCAGCCTCCACATCCATTCCGGAGGACTCGTCTCTGCTACGACAAGATGCAGCACCTTATCGACAGACCCCTTCCCAGGGGTCTCCGAGAGCAAACAACGCGCTGGGGGGGACAGAGACAGATTGGGCCACTTTACAGCACCAGTTTGCCTCTGCACAAGACAGCAGGGCTTTTTCTTTTTAATCCCCCCTAGGCAGCATGTCAGAGGGTAAAAGTCACAAACTGGCAGCTCATCCCATAGCGCAGGCAGGGCTGAAGGCCAAGGGCTGCGCTGAAATGGAGCCCTGGACCAAACGGTGTCCCAGGAGGACAACTAAGTCCTCGTTGCACCCTCGGGCGCTGTTAATGTGCTTCCTTCAGCCGGGGCAGAGCCTGGGTCCTCTGCCATTTTACCACAGGTGAAAAAGCACTTTTGCTTTTGTTGTTGAGCCCCGGGCCATGCAGAAGCAAGCTGAGACGGGCTGGGATGCCTGTACCAAACACGACACGTGCGCCTGGGTTTGGAAGCACAAACACCATAGCCCGTCGAGGCTGAGCCATACCCTGCGTCCCCAGCCCTTGCTGCTCGAGAAGCACGGAGCAGGAGCTGCTGCAAACCCCGCGGTTAAAAGCCGATTGCCACGAGCACCACGCACAGTTCGCCCTGCCGCGCGCTAAGGGAGCCGTGGCCCCACACCAGCAGCAACCCACGGTGCGTCTGCCACTCGCCCGCAGCGCGGGGCCGCTCGGCAGGGTGGTGGTGATGAAATCCAAGAGCTCAGCCGTCCACCTGCATTTTACATTTCAGGAAACTAAATGCACCAGGCGGTATTTAAGACGGAGCAGCAGCCCCGTGCTCGCTCCCAGCACCCCACAGCACCCTTATGCCCCCAGGCCATCACTCTGCTTTCAGTTTTACCTCCCCCCGCCTCCCCAATACGGCCAAACTCATCTCGCCCTTTGCTTGCCCTTCTGCCTGCCCTCCCTCCCGCACGACACAGAAGGTCAGTTTTGAAATTCAGGGGTCAGAAGGAAGAAATGTAGCGGGGTCAGGGGTGAGAGAAGCAGAGAGGGGAGGAATTTCACCTCTCCAACCATTTGCTTCCATGAATCAGCAGCCACAGGGCTCCTGCCAGGCACGGGGGTGCTGGGCTCGACCAGGGTGGTGTGGCGGGGGCAGAGGCGCTGCTCCCCATCCCACACCCCGGGCAGAGCGGCTCAGCCCCTGCTCCCCTGGGAGCTTCTCTCCTTTTTCTGGGTTATGCCAGCTTATCGAGATGCCAGCAAACACACACCTCAACGCCAAAGCAAAGCTACAGCGGAACCAGAGCTAGAGGAAACCAAAGCTGCGCTTCACACATCTGGAGTTCACATTGCCCGTGCGCGGGGCTGAGCGCGGCACCTGGAGAAAGCAAAGGTCCTTCAGGCCCCTTTCCAGGTGCCTGCGAAACGGAGGGAGCTTGGCTCACACCGCCTCTTTGCCAGCGGGGTCTAGGGTGAATAACTACACCACCCCACATTGCCTATGTCATCAGTTATGCCCTAAACACCAGCCTTTGGGTTGCTTCTTCAATCTGCATCGTAACGCACACTCGCTATCTGCCAGACATCTCCATTAGCTCTTCGTTTGAAAACTGCTTTTCCTGCCGCCTAAAGCTCCACAGCCAGAGCCAGTCGCTCTGGGAGACCCCGAGAGCATTTCTCCTTGCTCGGGGATGTTACGCTGGCCTTTCTGCTGAAAAGGTACCAACAATTCCTACGCGCAGGGCGAGGACATGAACGCACCGAGCATCCCAACCAACTTGCACGCTGGCTTGAAGGGAGCGGAGAGCAAAGGATGAACGTGGAGCTGTACCGTCCCTCTCTGGAGCACGGGAACACGGCGGCCGCCTCACCTGGAGAGGAGCCATCCCCATGGGCGCGTCCCCGAGCCAGCGCGGATGCCATCGCACCCAGGACTGAGGGCAGCCCCATTTCAAGGGAAGGTAGAGATCTCCAGCTGAGGAAGCGCAGCTGCAATTGGGGAATATGCTGCGAGAGCAAAAAATGCTCTTTTCATGTAAATGTCCCTAATAATAAAAGAGTGAATGAAGAAAGCACACATACAAACAAGAAATAGTACATTTGTGCTAGAGAAGCAGAAATGATTCTAAAAAGAGAGCTTTATCAACATTTTCCAGAAGGCATCGGCTGTTCTTTAATGCTCCTCGAGGAATAACACATTGATCCGGCTGAACCTGCGCTGCCTGGTGCCTCTGATCACAGGTTTCTTAACAACGACAGTCTCGATGCAGCACACTTGAAAAACATTAAGCTTGTTTGTTTTCTCAAGCAAATATCGAGCCACCACTCTCGCACCCCATAGCTGGCGCTCGGTGCCGTTTGCCCTGGATCTGCACGCAGTTTCTGCAGCTGTTGCTGCTGCATTTCCACGGCAATCCGGGCTCCGAAGCTGCGGCTATCAGCCTCGCCCCAGCCAAACCCCACCAGTGGCAATAGGGTTGCCCCAGCACACAGAAGATTTGATTGAGCTCTCAGCTACCAGTATCGAACCCTGCCTTTATTAGTTACGTGGATGCCTTCCTCGCAGACCGTGCCGTAGTCATTTAAGCCCCACGGCTTTTCTAAAGGTCAGTGCTTCCCTCTTGCAGGGAGGGTAAACCCAGCCCAAACTGCTGAAAATAAGTGCAAAGTTAAGTCTTTGGAGTTTATAGCTGGTAAGTCCCCAGCCGCGCTCCTAAGCGGCTTCGTGGAGGGAGAAAAGGAGCTCAGGACCCTCAGTCCCTTCCCCGCACAGCAGCATCCCACGTGCTCAGTTTAACGAGCTGCAGGGAAATGGGAGACAACGTCTGTTGTACCTTGATTAAACGTCCTAATAGTTCGATGGGAAAAGTGCTGGCAACATGGGGTCGGCTCTTGCAGCGGCCAGGCTGAAGCACGCCGAGGGAATTTCCACTTTAGCTTTTAATTAATTAAGTGCGAGCTGCAGGATGCATCTCCAGCAGAAAACAAAAACACCGTAAGAAACTCTCCGACAGCTCCTCAGAGGAACAGCGTCACGAGCAAACGCTGGTGGGGG
This sequence comes from Steatornis caripensis, assembly GCA_013398225.1. Lineage (NCBI taxonomy): Eukaryota > Metazoa > Chordata > Aves > Caprimulgiformes > Steatornithidae > Steatornis > Steatornis caripensis. The sequence continues at coordinate 31,004 of VZSC01018006.1, read as the reverse complement.
GCCGGGGAAACCGCGGCACAGCGACTGCCCCACCGCCAGCCCCACGCCTGCACCCCGGCGCGGCGGTGCTCACGAAAGCTGGCAGCCGTGTAAACATCAGGGGCAAGTATTATCTGTGCCCTGTGCAACGGGATGTGGTTTGTTCCAAAATATGGGACATTTAAATGTATTATCAGTTGATTACTAACAGTGAAGCTCAGCATTTATCTTGTTTTCATTGCGCTTTGTATCACTAAGTAATTTTCAGGCTTTTTTTTTTTCCCCCAGAAAGTTAGAAAGTGATGTTATCCCCTTTCCCGGTGGGAAAACCGCAGGCAGAAAGCAGCCTGGCAGGCTTTCAGACTTCTCCATCTCTCTCCCACTGTACCTGGTCCTCAACCCGTACCTTCCAGATTACTGTAATTATTTATTTCTCAATAACAAGACCAAGCTCCGAGCATGAAAGGCTCTGCACAAAGGAAGCACGAAAGAAAACCAGAGGGGGTCAAGCCCGCTGTCCTTTGGCTTCAAAGCCCTGCAGAATGATTTAGCCCAAATATACTCGAGAGGTGCAATTGGTCTGAGAGTCAAAAGGAGAAGGTGGGAGGAGGGAACTCTGGTTTTATTCCAACTCCGCCATTCGCGAAGTTAAGCGTGTAAGACCAGGACAGCCCCTTCACTTCTGCACGCTCGCTCGCGTTTGCGGTACAGAGTCCCCCGTGCTGGGAAGCTTTAAAAGCGTCAGGCAAAAAGCATCAAAGAAACCCAGAACTGAAAGCAAGCAAAAGGATGCTCTGTTTTCCCGCTAATAAGCCACTGGCTGCAGGATGACTAGCAAAAGCAAACACGGCATTAGTCAGCCAAACGTTAACTCAGAGCAGCGAGTCGCAGGCTGCGAACGCTCCCCGCGCTGGGGAAGGTAAGTGCTCCCAGCTGGAGGCACAGCGCTGTTTATTTGCAAGACCTTGTCTTACCCCAGTGGCTCCTCCTCACCCTTTTTTCTTTACTTTGAGCAGCTCAAGGGACCGACTCTTGTTCTCTCCGGCTAACGGGGATCTCGGGATTGGCATCCTCTCCACGCCGCAAATGCAAATCACTCTCCAAGTCAGTGGCAGTGACCAACTTTACAGGCCCCGCTGCTTTTAACGAGCTGGTGAGGGGGAGGAAAGGCCAGGGCAAGCCCAACAGTCACCACCTACGGTCAGGGCAGGCTTCGTGCTGCCGCACTCGCGGGCTTTACGGGACGCTCAGGCTGGTTTGCCTAAGGCTTGCAGGCAGGTTGATGAGATTAAAGCCCAGCACACAATAAATAATTTAGCAGCTTACCACAAAAAAAAAATATCCCACACTGTATCCTAGCTAGGCTGTATGATGTGTACATTCATTTTAAACACACAGCGCTTTCATCTACACGTATCTATCTGATGCAAAGACATGGAACCAAGCGAGAAGGAACAACTGGGAAAGGTGACAGGGTCCTCAGCTGATGAGCAGACAGGGGATGACAGGGCAAATGCTGCTGAAGTCACTCACTAATTATTCCAGGCCTGCCCGTGCTCTCCTGTTTGCGTGAGTGTCAGAGGAATCTTAAACCCTCACTCAGCCAATTATTCCTCCACTGTCCTCCCCTGGTCCCAGCAGGCTGCCCAGCACGGACCGGCCATGGCTGGGGGCAGCTACCCTCGGCTCAGCACCGGCCGGGAGCGCGGTGCAAAGCCCCGTGCAAACCCCGCGGGGCTCACAGCTTTCGGTCACGCACCGCGCACCTTCCCCTCTTGCGGCGGGATGGCGTGGCGTGTGCGGTGCGGCGGCACCTCACGGCTGGCGGCACGCCCCGGAGCAAGGGCCGGTAAAAGGTTTATGATTTTATCGACAGGGAATGGACGCGCAGGGAAACCTGCCCGTAAGGCAGAGCTGCCTGGCAGATGGGATCCCCGCCACGTCTCCTCGTTCCCAGCCCACACCTTTCCGTGACGAGACCGCAGATCCCTTCCAGCGTCCTCAGGGCTCACGGAGCCCCAGGCGGGATACGGCCAGGGGTGTAAATCACAATGTGCAAATTCAAGTTATCAAGCAGCAAATTGCAAGCCTGAGCAACACATTCACTGTCGGCTCAATAAAACTAGTGGCTAACATGAGAAGAAGAATCCAAGCATCCTTACCGCCCTCACAGTACCACGTCTCCTTCCCCAAGCCACTAGATACAGCTCCCTCCCCACCTGATTAGCATCATCTCAGATTTTTTTCATACATCCCTGATGAACAACCCTAACCTTACAGCCACCGTTAAGGGACAATGGGGAAAAAAAACCCCCACAACTAAAACCTAAACCCATGGAAAGACTGAATGCATCAGACTCTCAGACAGCGTACATGTGAGGGGGCGGCCAGGAGAAGAGCCAGGAGTTGCTACCATCACTGGTGCTAAGCAGCGGTCACATCTACACACAGTATTTTGTTGCTCTTTTCACCCAAGTAACAGCCAGGAAAGCCTATGGCCTCACCACAGACCCCACGGGAACTTCTCCGGTGCAAGATTCCCCTGGGCTCTGCACTGGCCAGCCCCTGGAAGCTCTCTACCACGGGCAGCGTTTCTCTCCCTCCTTCATTGCTCAGGCTGGGCTGCCTGCAACGAGCTCCCCGAAGGCCTGAGAAACGTAGGCATCTGCCTGTCCACGCATCGCGGCAGAAATGAAAAGAGAGTAATAAAAGGCAGGGGGAGGTGGGGACACTATGCACCATAACAGGCGTAATGGACTACTGCTAATACAGAGACTGGCCGCATGCAATCCGCGCCCGTCTGGCGCATCCATAAATATCAGGGCAGACGTTCAAGTAACAGATTTGCCTTCGCAAACCGCGCAGTATTTCACAGCCCTGGCAACACCACCACCGCCCTGGCCGGCAGCAAAAAGCAACCATAACAACAATGGGTAGTAAACTCGATTGTGGGGTTGAGGTAATACTAAAGGCAGCGTCAGTCAGGCGCGCAAGGGAAAGCCTAACAGCGAGCCCCATCACAAGCCACGGCGGTACTGCTTGTGCAGAGCATTTCACTCCTCGATTTTCCCCAAACCCCAACCTTTTTGTAGCAGCAACAGCAGCTTGGGGGCCGTGCCGGCACGCAGGACTCTTCCCGTGGGTTCCCCCGTCTCTCCCGGCACGTTTCTGTTTTCCACATTCGTTCTTTTGCCTCAAGGAGGCATTTAGAGAAGCAACATAGCACGGTCTTCTCACAGTATTTCTTGCCACCCGGGGATTTAAGATCTTACAAATGGACCAAAACTCATGTTATTTTGACCTCTGAAGACTTTAAAAGCCTGCAGAAAAAATATATATAGTAAAGAAAGCATGAACTTCTTGACTCGTAAATAGAAAGGCAGGAGTCTAACATTGCCCTCCCTGCCAAAACCCAACACCACCCAGAGCACAGCAACTTCTTCAGATTTACACTCAGACGGAAGCAGGGGACAGTTCGAAAAACTAACATGAATTCACAAAATAGTTTGGTATTTCCTGGTATTTTTCACCAGGATTACTTCAAGAAGAAATGCATTGCTGCACTAGAGGAAAAACGTAGCTCTGCTTCTAGCACGAACCGGAGGAGGAATAACTTCTGCCTCACTTCATCCTCATAAAAAGCAAAAAAAAAGAGCTAATACCTCTTCTTATAAAAGGCACGGGGATTAACTGTCTTGTAAATATGGTAATGGAAAAAACCATATATGCACAAGGCGGAAAAACAGCCTTTTGGTAGCTATTTCCCAATAGTTACTTTGGCAACTAGTCCCAAAGCGCATGGATTGATGCACCTCAAAGCTCCCTTTACCCCCACGTGTGCCGCTCCGAGCTTTATTCCTGCCTGCATAAAACGCCAGGAGCGCCGGGAAACGCGAGACACGCGACGTTTTTCTCATCTAAGGCACCTCGGANTGCACAAGGTGGAAAAACAGCCTTTTGGTAGCTATTTCCCAATAGTTACTTTGGCAACTAGTCCCAAAGCGCATGGATTGATGCACCTCAAAGCTCCCTTTACCCCCACGTGTGCCGCTCCGAGCTTTATTCCTGCCTGCATAAAACGCCAGGAGCGCCGGGAAACGTGAGACACGCGACGTTCTTCTCATCTAAGGCACCTCGGGGAGGCACCAAGAGAGACTTCACGTCAAACCGTGCGGGAGCAGGAGGAAGATGCCGCAGGGAACGGCCGGCAGCGTGTGCCGCCGCGGGGTCCTCCTGCTCCTTTCCTAGGAGCTGGAAACTCCTCCTGCAGGCATCGCCACCAGAACTTGTCCTGCACTTGCGATGTTCCAGGCCATCAACGAGAGCGTGCGATAGAGTGCACCAGGACCAAATCCCAGAGATGAATCGACACAGAGCTCGTCGAGAGAAGCCCCTTTCAGCACGTGGAGCCCCTTGCCTTTGGGGTGGCGGTTGCGGCCGGTGGAGCCGGCGAGAGCTCCGAGGGAGGCTGTTTTTCAGGCATGAGGCTGTGCAGCCACGTGCGGCCTTTCCCAGCTCCACTTCGTTCGGAAACGACTAAGATGGAATGGGCGCACTCGGAAATTTCAAGCTGATTTTTCAAGGTGCCTGAACCTGAATGAGAACCAGAGTCAGCGCTGTCTTGTGAGCCAAGAAACAGATTAAAGCAGACCCCGAGCCCACCTGGCTCGATTTCACATCGCGTTTCCTGAACACGTGCCCCTTAGCTCTCCGGCAGCTACAGAAATACATCCCAAATTCGCCTTTTTTTTTTTTTTTTTCTTATTTTACCTGCTCTGCCAGGCAACAGATAACAGAACTACAGAAGTAATGTTGGGAGAAGAGGAGGCAATTTCATGCCTTTAAGAGGTGGTAAGGACATTCCTGAATCGCTCAACACCAGAGCCTAGAGGGACTTGGCAGCTCTGCCCCTTCTCCAGCCCTGAAACACGCACGTTAGTGCTCTCCTTCGGCTTCGAGCACTTTTCACGTTCCCCTGTACAAACTGCAATTAGTAAGTACGACTCCTAACTTGTGGCTACCAACAATCATAAATATAAGGGACCATCGGGCATCTGGGGGACACATTTCTGGTGTCGCTGGTTGACAGCACCCTTTTCACGCAGATGGAAGCAGAGAGGAATTACTGTCTAAGGCTGGAAACTCCTTACTTAGGGAGAAAAAGCAGCCCAGCTCCTCCAACCACAGCAGAGCAAATCACCAGCAATACAGCACCAGATAAACGCTCTGTTACTTCACGTCCTAGGGCAAGGAACAGACTTGCTTCTCAGACTTTTCAATTAAACAACTTCTTCAGTGGAGCGAGAGTCATCTGCCACCTTCCACCTCTGCTGGGACACAGTGGTCTGTGCGCTCAGGGTGACGGATTGATCACTGAGCCAGGACAGCACCCGACCTATAGCTAGAACTAGGCATCTGCTTTGGACGGTGTCTGCAAACGGATGATTTTCATCTGTTCAGCAACAGCCTGATGCCCTCTTGGCTTCTCTAGGAAAAAGTCAGCTGCGAGGGGGTGTAAAGTGCTACGGCATACCGGCGGGGGCGATAATTAACGATAAATTAAAAGGATGAGATAACCATCCACAGAATGAAGTCAGATAAGGGCATGTTCCGACATATATTTCATTGTGAAAGACCTAGTTCATTCCCACTAATGGAACAAATTAAATCAGCCAAGCTGAATAAAACTACCACGTACCAAGACGTAACACCACACTTAACGTTCGCCTCTCCCCTGACGGCGTAATCCAATCAGTTATCGCTGTCCCTTGCAAAAGTGGAGGTTCGCCTTCGCCGAAAGCAAGGACAGACGTTACGCACCGCGCATTCAGGCATTCAACAGGTAAACAGGAATGCGGTTCTAATCACGAAACTAGTTACAGCACCATGTATTTTTCTGTAGCTCTTCTCCCCCAGACAGATCCCAAGCAGCCCTTCATGGGTGACCTCGCACGTCAGAATTGATTCGAGCCATGCACAGCACAGCTGCCGCTGGGACAGCGTGTTCCGGGAGTTCAGAGCAACGTCGGACGCCCGTTTATCCAGGAGGATGGGGTGTGAAGGGAGACGCGCACGCTATCCTTCACCTCAAGGCATCCGAAATAACCTAACCTGGGTTCTTGCCCGTAGTGCCAAAGTTTACACTGGAGACAGATAACGCACGAGCGCTTTCTGTTTGCTTTGCTGAAGCAACCGCCGGACGCTGAACCCAGCCTTCAGACCTAGCCTCGATAGCTCTAACACAGCCAGCACCGAGAAGCACGCCCCACTCCTCCGAGCATCTTCAAGCATCAAAGCCTGGTCACCACCGGAGCAGCTCAGTGCTGGGTGAAAACCAGGTGCAATGGCACCGTTACCCTGGGAGCCATCCCATGTGCACATCCAGGAGCGCACCCAGCTCACGTGAAGCTAGGCAAGGGACGGCGAGGCTGCGCGCTCCCACTGCAGGAACTGTTTTCCCTACAGCGGGCATAAACAGCATGATGGTAAAATAATACAGACAGTGCGCTGTCAGACACAGAAGAGACATTTATTTATTCTTGATCACAAACAATGTCCTCCATTGACAAGCTGAATGAAGGGCACTTCACTGATTTATTAGATCTAATAAGAAACACACCTCTTGGGATGAAATACAAGATTGATTTTTAGTGGTGAGCCATGCTGCTATCCCAGCCCCTGTGCTCAGCCTGATGAGATGAAACCGGGCATGCACGGGGACACAGAGAAAATAAATGGAAAGATTTGCACGAGGAAGAGGAGCTGAAACGGAAACAAGGCTTGCGATAGCAGCCCTTCAAACTGAGGGTTACTCCTTTCTTCCTGCAACCCTTCCCTCTCCCAGTAAGCCTGCAGATCTTAAGCAGCAAACCAGGAGGAAGCGTAAGGGCAATCCCAGCGCGGTCCTTGGGAAACCTCCGAGTCAGACCCTTCCCATGCATCTGCCCCTCTAACTACGGCAAGTAGAATTTTGACATCAGTCGCAGCATCTACCAGGCAAACCACATTAGCCGAGTTCTGAGGATGCCGTTTTCCATCAGGAAAAAGACAACTAGCACAGCAGTGCTTAGCTTGAGGCCCTATTAATAGCAGTCCTAATTATATGGCTGCAAATTTAATTCATAGCAATGATTAGTGTCAAAATCAAAGGCATCACACATCAATATTGATGGAATTGTATGAAGCCCATAAACAGAACAAGCAAGCCGACACATCTCCCCCAGCAGCTAGTTGCTGTTAACTGTTGCATTAATGACTCCTCTCATTTTGCGCCGTGAAAATTGTTTTTTTACAGGAATCCCCGATTCTGAACGACTACGTCTCTAACACGATCCCCTTCCCCCCTGCTCACGCAACTATGAAGCTGAGACACTTTGGAAGGAGAGCTGGACCAAGCTGCGGCGAGAACTGCATCCCACGTACCTGCGCTTTATCCGACAGGTCACGGCATCATCAGCGCATTCGCTCTTCACCCACTTACAGCAAACTGCTGAGGAACAGTAGTTCTCAAATGCAGCGGGCTGCCAGGGAGCAGGTGGGGGCATGGCATGGGTGCAGCCACTTCGTACGGCACGGGCACCGAACGCGCTGCGAGCGCCCTGCCCGCGGCATGTCCTGCGTACAGGCAGGCTGTGGGGAGAGGCAGCAGGCTGGCCGAGCCAACGCTATGCGAGAAAATTCCTCCTCCAGCACTGGGGTTTAATGGAGAATAGATTCATCGATTCATCCTTCTCCCTTCAAAAGCAACCGGTGACGTAGGACGCACACGCATGTGTCGGCAGCGGTGTGAGGAGCAGCTGACCAGACCGGGACAGCCACAAGCACACCCTCCACCCCGAAACCAAACCCTGACCCCAGCAAGCATCTGGTTCCACACAGAAAAGACGCCGAGTTCTTTATCAACTGACTTATCTGATGTTATTGACTTATCTGGCAGCAGCTCTGGTATCAACGTGCCTTCGGCGCAGCGCGGCTATGCCGAACTCACAGCCGGGCTGTGTGGACTCCACGGGCGACCTGCCCAGGCTGCCCGCACCGGCCGGACCCCGCGGAGCTCCGAAACCTGCAAAGCAAGCGGCGAGCTCAGCCTGGGGAAGCTGCCAGCTTCGCCATGGGCCTCCGCGCTGCTCCCGAGCAGACAAAACTTCTCTCCTTTACAAGTCAGCCAGCGCTGGCTGCTGAAAAGAGCAAAAAGAGACTTCAGATGTAGCCAGGAAATAGCACGGGGCAGCGCTAGACAACACGGGGCTGTACGAGAAGAGTGCAGGCAGGGATGTCCGGGCAGGCAGGCAGGGCTGGGGGACCTTCAGCATTCAGCTCCTTCAGAGGAGAGAGGCTGAAGCAGCCGCAGCCGCTCTCCTAGGGAGCGCCGCACGAGGCAGGTGGGTGAAGAGCTAATGGGAAGAAGGACATCGGTGAGATAACGCGACATTTTCAGTAATGAATTCTCACCGGGGAAGCACAGACAAATTTGAAAGATTTCAGAGCTGGCTCCCTGACTTCTTTTGTCCAGCTACACAAGCGTCGCCTTTGAAACTCCAGACCGAGCCGCCAGCTTGCTTCCCAAGTAAGTCAGCGCTGTGGGAGAGGGGATAGGTGTGACGTAGCTTTCAGACATTAATTGCGTAGGTAGATGTGCAAGGTGGTGAGCTGGAGGAGCCAAGGCGTCTATCTGTAAATCTCTGGCACTTGCAGAGGCGTGCACATTTTTACCATCCTCATTTCACACATGGGGAAGAGATACGGAAACATCTCTAGTCCTGACCACTCCCTGACTTTGAGACACGTCTGGCTTTGGAAAACACACGCAAAAACTAGAGACAACCTATTAACTTCCCACCGGGTCTGCGATGCCTCTTCTGCAGCGAGAGTCCCCAGAGCCCCACCGTTCAATGCAAAGCTACTTCCTACGCTTCACGGTGCCTCTCTTAGGCCGTGTAAAAGATAATCCCGCATGTCAAACGAGAAAAGATCTACTAAAGGTGCGGCCAGGACTGCAAGATAGAGAAGAATAACATTGCCAGCCCCACGCAGCGGAGGACAGGACAGCGATTGCTCCAGCTAATGACAGCAGCAGGCATGGGTCTCATCAGCTGCAGACAACTCTGATACATGTTAAATAAGAGTGCTTGACAGATGCCATGAAAGGCTGCCTGTAGTCAACACCTGGAACGAACTCGCTGGAGGGATGAGCCGGTTTTGAGGCGGTGGTAACCACGCACCTCCCCCAGGCCTGCCCAGCGCCTGCCTCTGGACAGCCAAGTGGGAAGAGATTAACTCCGCATCCAAAAGGGAACTGTTCGCTGTAGAATAGCACAAGGAATTAAACCGTGCTGGAGAGACCGCTTCTCCCGTAATCCTACGTAATTCACGGGACGCACAGTAAACACCTAGTGTGCGGGCACACGCTCTTTGCTTTCACTGCCTGCGAAGGAGGCACCCTCCATCCCCCCGAAACAGCGAGCACCAGGCTGCATGGCTGGCTTGAAGCTTGCGAGCATATGCGTTTGCAATATGCTGAGGGTGCCTCTTCCATCCTTCCTGCTAGAAAAATCCCCGTGCTGCCGCGTGCCATGGCGGGGGGGCGGGCAGGGAGGAGAGGGGCTCTGCTTACAAGCCCACTTTCCTCCACGTTCAAAATTGCCCCACTGACACCGGAGAGGCACCGGGGAGGCACCTAATTTACTACTACTCAGCACTTGTAAAGTGCTGGATGAATATTAATGAACTGATGTAATTAAACTGATGCAGGCATTCAAGTGCAGTATCTGCCTGTCCTTGTATCTTCCTGGATAGATGAGGAAGAAATTCCCTGCTGCTTAAGGACACAAAAAATGAACAGCCTGCTGTTGATTACATACGTTAACTCTTTCCCTGGTATGAAGAAGCAGGGTCTGCATTTAGGGGGTTCACCTAATGCTGTCATTTGTGTTTTAGGTTAATCTGAAGGATCTCAGCTTTCCAGAGCAGCAACTCTCCATCTGCTGGAGCTGGACTCCTGAGAGACGACTAGTGCGGACCACCCAACGGATGTGCCACCGGGCCTGACCAGCCTTCGCACCCCACTTACTGAAGAGCGGTTCGGAGGACCATCCCGGTGGTTTGGAGGACAATCCCGGTTGGAGGTTGGACTTCAAACTCACCGGAGCCCCCACGGCCAACCCCTGCGCTAGGGGAGGAAACCAGGGGGAGCATCTCTTTGCCCTGGGCAACCCGCCCCAGCGTTGTGATGCAGAGGGTGAGGAATGTTATCTTCCAGCACTGATCAATCATCCAACTGTCAGAGGGAAGAGCAGGAGGTAAGAGGCAGAGAGAAGCAGCAGGACTTTGCCCTGAGGCTTGGTTTCCAAAAGCAGGCACGTTAACCCGTTCCTATCTCTCCACGACCAAACATCCTGCCACCATCAGCAATTTTGCCATCACCGAAAGCTTTCTCACTCACAGTCTTCCACGCAAGTTGCACAAGGACTGCTGGGAAACCACTCAAAACTATTGCAAGATTTCCATCAGTGTGTCAAAAAGGAGGAAAGGTCTGAGACCTTGGACACAGCTTGCTGAGGTTCACTCATACTCAGAAGCCGCAAGCCAGCTCCTCACTTTTCTCTAACCACACTGGCCCACCATTGCCCTGACACCGTCTGCACCAGCCCCACAAACACACACGCCATAGTTCGCTGAACGATAATCGCGNAAGCCAGCTCCTCACTTTTCTCTAACCACACTGGCCCACCATTGCCCTGACACCGTCTGCACCAGCCCCACAAACACACACGCCATAGCTCGCTGAACGATAATCGCGAAAAACAAGGTAACGCTGTAACGTGCAGGCAGGCAGCGCGTGCAAGAGCTGGCACGTGCCGAGAGCTGTACTACCCTGCTCTGAAGGAAGCACCTGGCTGGAAGCGCAGGCGGGTGCCCTCAGCCCGTGCGAGGGGATGCTCCGCAGCTGTAGCGCCGCAGAGCAACGGGAACTGCGTGGCCCTGTTAGGTCTCTTTTCCAGGACCATACCGCAGCAGTTTCCGCTGCACCTTTCCCAAGTCTTGGCACTTCTCCGCTTCAAAAGAAACCTCAACACCACTCTCTACTAACAGCACGGACGGATGAACGTTGCCTCATCAATGCAAGGCGCTCTCTGATCCAAACCCTGTGATTTTTGCTCCTGACTGGCTCCCAGTTTCACGCTGGGAAATATCTGTAAGACACAGCAGCAGCTGCACACATCAGAGTCTCCCGAGAGAGATGAAAAATGGATCCTGGCTCTCCGAAGCCCCGGAAATAAGCTTACCTTCTTCAGCTTGCCAGTCTTAGTCCCCACGAACACCACGCTGTAGCCGTTGTAGACGTAGGAAGCAACAGAAGTCATCCGGTCCCGGCTTGAGGTGAAGAGCGTCACTCCGTCCACTGGTGTCGAGCCTCCCAGGGGCTGGTTGATGTCGAGCCCGCAGAAATTGTCATCAATGGGGACTGGCTGGAAAGACGAGGTTTGGGGCAGCGTCAGTGAAACACAGAGCACAGGGCAGCCCCGCACACTCGGGCTCACGCGGAGGGGAGACAGCGGCGCTGACCGCAGGGTGGCAGCCACCCCCACCCAGGGTCCCTGCCAGCTTCAGCCACCTTCTCCACGGCTTGTTGCCCTCACTGCCCGAGGCCAAGACAGCTGCAGCTGCTCCAAAATGTCTGCACAGGGCTGAGGAAGAACCCTAAGTCCCATAGACACTTCCACTCATTTTCTAAATCTACTAAGTTTCTCACGGGTTCAGCCCCGCTGCATGGCCATGCAGGAACTCTGTCCTCACTCATTTCACCTCCTCTCAACCCGATTTCCAGAGGTGCCCAGTAGCATAAGCAGGAAGGTGCTCAGCACCCCCACATCAGCAAAAGGCTGCCCTCAAAGGCCGTTGCAGCCCTGCTGCTGACGGCNTAGACACTTCCACTCATTTTCTAAATCTACTAAGTTTCTCACGGGTTCAGCCCCGCTGCATGGCCATGCAGGAACTCTCTCCTCACTCATTTCACCTCCTCTCAACCCGATTTCCAGAGGTGCCCAGTAGCATAAGCAGGAAGGTGCTCAGCACCCCCACATCAGCAAAAGACTGCCCTCAAAGGCCGTCGCAGCCCTGCTGCTGACGGCTCGCAGCGGCACTAGCCCTGCCGCACACGGTGCGGGACAGGCTCAGCTCAGCCACAGCACAGCTGGACACGGCCGATCCCACGCCACGAGAGGAGAAGACGCTGCTGTTCACTCCTGACAGCAGCAGCCACCTCCCTCTGGCACAAGCGGCCCAGCTCCAGTGCAGAGATAAACCTTCCCCACATGAGACGGGGCTGGCGGAAAGCGCCAGCCTGGCTGCCCTGGAAAGGTGGGTGATCACAGGGGGAAGGGGCTCTGGCAACATAAAACACCCAAGTGCTAAGCGGGAAGACGCACTCTTGCTCCTTGCACCGCCCAGCTGTGCACTTCCCTGCAAACCACCTCCGTGCCTCAGTTTCCTTTCTACAACATGGGGAATACGGGCGTTGGCTTCTCCCTGGAACACCACTTGCCAAGAGAGAGGGAAAATCATTCTGCTGACAACTCTAAGCGTTATTAAGCCATATCAGCTGAGATCGCTCGACTGAATTCCGACATGGCATAGGCAGCGGGGTGGTGACATGGGTGGCCGCTCGCCATCACACTGACTGCAATCCACTTATTTTCCACAAGGGACATTAACTACCAAACGCTCAGGCGCATCTAGTCTTAACTGCGATGGGATGACTCTCCCCTGTGCAAGCCAGCACTCAACCTTCTCTTCGCCTTCCTTCTTTCATTTAATTTCATTTAACCCACATTTATCTCTTCCCAGCAGCCAAACTTAATATGCTTGGCAAAAGAAGGCCCCAGGGATTCCCGAGTCAGCCCAGGAACGATCTGCATGTGAATCAAGATTAAGGAAACCAGCTGAGTAAAAACACAAAAGATACGGCTGTCAGTTGTATTTCTCCTGTTAGTTTGTCGGTATCACCCTCCCGCGCAGGGAAGGGCGAGAGCCTTCCTCAGGCTTCCAGAGCCCCAGGCTGGCAACGGCAAACGCTTCTAGCATGCACGCTTACATTCATCTGCCTTAACGCTACCCCTGCCTTCCACTGTCATCACCAACGGTCTGCTGGAACATGGGTTGAAGGGAAGAGGGCTACTTTGTCTGTTCTGTGTTCAGGGAAACTGAGACACGGAAAGATTCATCCTGTTCTGCAAGTTCATGTTCCACAGGGTCAGGCACTGATACCAGTTCTCGAGGGCTACCACGGCCAACATCCAGAGCATCCTTACCGCTTTAGTGCACTGGACGTCCTTCCCCAGCAGCCAGTTGAGCTCCAGGTTGCCTTCGCCCTGGTAGCAAGACTGCAAGCGGTCCTTGATCTGAGCATTGACGGTGCGAATGGGGAAGACACAGAGCGCAGAGTCGTCGGGTGGCTGATGGTACTGCTTCTGTCCCTTGGAGAAAATGGCAAAGAGGACATCCTCCTGGGCCGTGATGTTGAGAGACTTGGCCAGCACATCTCCTGGCTTGGAGAGGTACGCTGCTTGCAGGAGGCGGTACTCCGTGTCCCCCTTGACGCAGCCAAAGGGCAGAGAGACATAGGAATGGAACTTGGGGTCGTCTTTGCAAAGCCGGACGATGCGAGACGTGTAAAAGAGATCGCTGGCGGAGTTGATGGAGACGCCCTCTGGGGTCTCTGGCTGGACAGTCAAAAAATAGACAAAGTTGCCGCTGGCAAAACCATAGATGTAGAAGATGTCGAAGTGCGAAACAAGGGCCAAGGTATCCGAGGGGATCTTGATGAGGGATGAGACAAAGTCACTGTGGAGCTCATAATCCAACATTGCTGATGACTCCGGGTCCCGGGGAAGTTTGCGGCTGGAGAGAGTGGGGAAATAATCCTGCTTCCCATCCACCGCCGTGCCAATGAAGAGCTTCCCATCTTCACCTTCCGAGCGCACAATCACACCGTACATTGTGCCCGTCTTGTTGACGCTGGAGAGGTAGTGCTCCTTTTTGTGCGAGGGCTCTACCAGGATGAAGAGGTCATCCAGGCGCAGCAGCTTGCAGACCCCCTGGTAGAGGCTGCCACAAGCCAGCAGCCGGTTCTCGGAGTAGTCAATGATGAGCAGCTTGTTGACATTGTTGGTGAGGGTGAGGATCTCGCTGCACGGCTGGACGATGAGGGGTGGGTAGCAGGATTTATTGTCCTCCTCAGGACCAGTTTTATGAGCCACCAAAATGGTCAGGTTACCCGAAAGCTTGTAAACCCTGTTGATAGCTCCAACGTAGACCGCTCCAGTGCCTTGGTGGACAGTCAGGTGGTTGAATGTCCAGTCCCGGTTCTCAGAGTGGAAAGTGCTGAACAAGGCATTGCCGGACACATTTCGGGAGAGCAATGCCAGGAAGAGACAGAGCAAAGCCACCGACCAGCCATCGGATTCCAGTACCCGAGGCCAGTTCTTCCTCTGATCCATCCTGGGAAAGGCAAACTTCGTGTTCCCCGTGCGTGTCCTGTGCCCTAGCAATGTCCCTCACATGGTTCTGGGGAAAGAAAAGAAACACAGAGCAAAGGATTAGATCCAGCGTGCCCTGCAGATAAAATTCAAAGGAGGCTTTCTAATTACACAGTCCTTGAGATAAAGCGAGGACATCTCTTAGCCCAACAAGAATTAAGCAGGTCTCCTAACTTATTGGTAAACAGTTCAGGCTTGATGTTTTGCCACTTGGTTCAGCCTCTGCGTGTTAATTTGTTATGTGGTTCAGCTGTTTATAACGTACTCTGCTCAGCCAAGGGAGGGGATAATCAGCTTCAGCCCAAGACAAAGCCTGCGGCTCACACACCCAACCATCAATCCGCAATCTTGGCTAAAAGGATGTCTCCTGCAGGGTGTGTTGTTGGGAGCAACAGAGGAAATAAGAGGTGTTTTCTGCCTTTAAATCCTCTATGATTTAATTTGGAAACCTGAGGAAGAAGTCTCATGCGGGTGAGTTCATTGAGCATACACACACCAAAGCTGCCAGCACCTCCCCTCCACCCTCCCCAGAGCCAGAAGTACCTGAGCCGGCGCTTCTCAGGCACAAACGCCTCTGTCTCTGCCTTCACAAGGTACTTTACTGCCGAAAAGCAGCTGCCACCAGGGTGGGGACACACGGTTGGCTCAGCAACAAACGCTGCCAGCAGCACCCCGGGCTGGGGAGAGACTACCAGTCCGGGAGCCTTGCACAAATTTCCTGCTCTAACAAAACTTGCAGGTGATGATTAAACCCTAGACAAAGCGACAGCTCGGACGGTGGGTCCGGAAGACCCAGCACCAACCAAATTGCCCATACGCACTTCCTGATAGCTCTGTGGATACCAGTCAGAGGTAGAGGCTCCTTCGACTGACATGTTCTCACCCATAACGGACAAGACAAGGCAAGACTCGAGCTGGAGACCTCTGGCCAAGATCTACGTGGAAATGAGGTACAAAAGACAGACAGGCAGGTTTGTTGTTTGTTTTGCTTTTGTGGGTGCTCCCCAAGCACCTAGACTTCATTCAGGCCCAAGGGATGGCTGGAGCCCCGCTGTCCCCCAGCCCCATCCTCCCTGCCGTCAGCCTGAATTAGGAATCACCGGGCTGGAATTTCCTTAGGAAGCGGGCGCTCGCCTCAGAGAGGCTCCGGTGGCGTGAGGCACGCTTACATCAGAACTTTCCAGCCGCCCTTCCGGACAGCACGCACACACATGCACACACGGTCGCGGTTGAAGAGGACGTTTATAACCCTGTGCCTGCTCCACCTCATCACCCAACACCTCCGGTACGGTGGCAGACTCCCCTGGCAAAAATACGAACATTAAAGACAATCCAAGTCCATCATTTCCATGTCTGTCTCATCTGAGGGGCAGGGGGGGTCCCTCCTCGACCATCCCACGCAGAAGGTACGGGCTCAGTTCCCACCGCAGCCCTGGACTTGCGGCACCACCTCGGGCTCCCACAGCGCAGCTGGAAGCGGTGCCAGCCGAGCACCCCACAAGGCAGCAAGGCCCCAGCTCAGCAGAACTGCTCAGAGGAGCTGTGGGACCAGAACACCACCTAAGAGCTCTGAGAGCACCCCCGCACCGGGGCTCTGCACCTCCCTTGTCACCACAGACGTGCCTGGAGGTGACTGGATTGTGCCTCATCCTTGTCATCATCCCCAGACCTGACCACAACTTGTGCTCCTGCCATGACCTCAGCCTCACTCATCACCACAGATGTGTCTGACCGCCTAGCACTCCGAAAATCATCACAAAGTTCTCCTTCGTCCCAAATTACACATTCCTTACGTGCTCCAGGCTGGACAATCAAAGGAGCCATTCCGGCCTGCCTTGGGGAGAGATGTTCACCACCTCACAGCACCGCAGCGTCGCACCAGCCCTGGGAAGAGCCTGAGGACGAGCCCCCATTCCACCTGCCCTCTCTGCACCAAAGTCCCGTCACCTCCCACCACGGCCGTGCAAGCCCCAAGCACGCACACTGGGGAGAAACTCGCGCTCTTTGCAGCTCTGACTCTCCTCCCCTGCCCTGGGGGCAAACGCAGGAGGCTGTTCCCTAGCAGAGAGCTGCCCTCACCTGCGGATTTGATTGACGCTGATCCACGTTTCGGTATTTAAAATAATTCACGCTGCCGAAAACCTACATGGAGCTCATAAGCGAGTGTCACCGACTGGCCGCTCTTCAGGCTTGTTAATGCCAGGAGCCGGAGATGGGTGTTTCTGAAGGGCGACAAAGGAGCTCTGTCCCTGGGCTGCACGTCTCGGTGCCACTGACAAGACAGGGGAAAGAGCGCGGTAATGGGTTTCTCATTCTGCTCAGGGATACATTTCCCCAGCTGCTTGCTTCTTATTTCCAGTCGCTTAATTTCCACCTTTGGCTGAAGCAGTTTCTCTCTCCCACAGCCAGGACACGGACCCTGCTGCATTCTTATCAAATCTTGGATGATCGTGGCAGAAAGCAGCCGCCCGCGCTGCAGACCCGAACGTGCCACAGCAGCACCGGGGCGACCTCCCCGGCTCTTATTAAATCTCTGAGTGAACATCCCAAAACTGTTCTCCGAATGCAGAATCTTTTAAAGGGGCACAAACCAAGCTGCTCCCGAGGATGCGCTCAGAGGAAGGCTCTCCATGCCGCCTGCTCACGCAAGGGCTGGCACCACCAACCTCATCACAGGCACTGGGGTCTCGGAGCAGCTTTGCTCTTGGATAACATGCAGCACGGCAGCCCAAGACACCGAGAAGCCTGTGCGTGTTGCTGGCACGGAGATGCCAGTGAGCAGCACGGTGCCTTCTTGTAAACACACAGGGAACGCCGTGCCATGAAAGATCTCAGGAGGAGCCCAGGAAAGCTGGCACAACAGCTGCAGACGCAGAAGTCCCGCAGAGGGGCCAAGCGCCTCCAGATCAACACGTGAGGAACCCCGAGCACCACAGAGCCCCAAGCAGGTGCTCGGACACGGCAACACAACTCCCCTTGCCCTGGGGAGGGCACAGAGGCGGGGGCTGCCGGGCTCGGCACGAACAGCCTTTCCTCCGAGGCCAAAGCCTCCCTCGCTAACAGGAGCCCCGGAACAAACCCTACCGCAGGCTCTCATTCCCTGAGAAGAGGAGATGCTTCTGGAGCCGAGGGCTCTGGCTCAAGGGAAGTCCAGAAAGCGAAAGAGATTCTGCAGAGAATGGGGAGGCTCCGCTGTAAAGCTCAGCACACAACAGTTTTCCTGCTCAGCCCCTTACCAATTTTTAAAAAGTTGTTCCATTACAAAGCGAGAAAAGAACAGTACAAGCTAGAAATAAGTTTCAATAATTCATTTTTATATACATATGTAAGTATGGGACAACGGCAGCTCTTCACTTAGACCATGGCAGTCTTACATCTTTTTCCAGCAACGTTTCCATTCAGAGGCAGCACAAAAGCCAGAGCCGGTCTGGAGCTGTCGGGCACCAGAGCTGCCAGCTGAAGCCCAACTTCCACGCAGTGCCTTGCAGCAAAGGTTTTGCAGAGTATTTGTGAGCAGTCCCTGCCAACGGCAAGAGAGACCACCCTGGAAGAAGCACCTGCACTTTCAAACGTTAGTTGAAGACGACGGAGCATGGCCGTGACCTGACACCCTACCCGAACGAGCCAGGGGACCGTGCTCCATCCCAGCTCCATGTCAGCAGCTCCTGCTGGCTCCCCTCAATGCCGGGGCTGGGACGGGCGACATCTGGGTGCAGGACACTGATTAAGCAGTGCTCAGCGCTACAGATATCGACCACCAAGAGGAACCCACTGCATGCCCTACGGAGGGGTGTGGGACGGCTCGGCACAGCTGGGGAGTTAACCACCAGGGAAACTGGAGAGCGGGCGATTTTAACTCTGATCCTTAATACTATTTGACCATTATTTTTTCCTTTTTTTTTTTGAAGCAAGTTTAAAATACGGCCTTAAAAGCAATCTGAAGCTATTAGTAACGCAAGGTGAAAGAGAGAGTAAATTCAGCGACACAATATAAACCCGAGCAGCTGAAAGGCCTCAATTAGTCTGAAAGGAGTTATCTGGTATTTAAATAATTATTAGATTGAAGGCATAATCACAGGTCTGAGCCGATTTCCACCCCCCCCACTGTCATCCTAATGGAGACTATAATATTATTATTCAAATGCCCATGATTCTCATTGAGGGGGGAAGAAAAAAGGGCTCATTTAATCTCCATGCGACAGGGCTTCAGGAGGCCCGATTAGTCATTTCTCTCATTTCAGCTGTCACTCACTCACGGGCACCATGGTTTGTCATTAGGGGTATTTTATGCACACACACACACACAAAAAAAAAAAAAAGAGCAAAAAAGGAAAATAAAAGCAAAACCAGAAAGAGAATCTCCTGTGGAAAATGATGGATCAAAGGAACAATTTTGATGTCACCAGCACGGCAGCTGCGTTTGCTCCGCAGCACCGGTGCCTTCTCTGTTGGGGTAGGGTTGGTTTCATGAGCAGCGATTTACACACAGCCCCCAGCAGCCCTCACCAATCCCCTCTGCTCCGTCGGTCCTGCGCCCCCGGGACACCCAGTCCCCTCCGGAGGAGGCAGCTCCTGCAGCCCCAGCTCCTCCAAGACCCAGCGAACGCATCTGCGCCAACCCCAGCACCCTCACCTCCGCCCTCCCAGTGCCATGTGCTTTCCCCGGGCTGTCCCTGCATCGCTGCTGGCCCAGAGGCCGCCCACGTCCCCAACGGCCCCGCAAAGCGGGAGCAGAGCGGGTCATAAAACCCACTACGTTTTTTCCCCCCCTAAGGCCACACGGGTTTGGGGAGCCGCCTCACTGAATGAAGCCTCCTGAGAAATAACGGAGCTTGCAGGGACAACAGGCCCGTGATTGCTTTCTAAGCTGGAGGTGGATCCTGCCCTTTTTGCTTTTTATAGTCAAGTAAGATTCATGGCTGCGAGGCCGGGAGCAGGGAGACCTGCTGGCTCGTGATGCTGACCTCCGCGCAGGTCACCAGGCTGCCAGAAATCCCCCAGAACTATCAAAAGGGTCACCAAAAGGGCAGGCTACACTATATAAACTAAAATACAAGAAGAAACCATTTGGAACCACCTCACCCTTGCACCAGCCTGACCCTTTCTCTCTTTGCATTGGCTCCGTATCGCCTCTCCCAACTGGAACGAGGGGAAAAAAAAGCCGAGAGTTTGGCCATTTCTTCATCGCAAGTGAGAACGCACGTGCCGGGTCTGCATCCCTCCTGGAGTCCATGGGGAGTTTTTCTGTGAAACCTTTCCAGCCATTAAAGCTGCTGTAGTGATTTATCCCCTTTGAAGATGTGATATTCAGGACACATTTGTCAGCGATGGAGGAAGACCTTAAGATAATTAATAGGGTTTTGTTTTGTTTCAATTAGACAAAAGCTCCAAGCCAAACTGTCAGATCTAAGCATCTCTGAGCTCTGGGACGCTTCCAGCCCAGATCAGAGGTCTGGGTCTCAATTCAGCCTCCTTGGCCAAGCCACCGCAGCCGGATGAGCCCTGCGCCGCTGAATCCCCCCTTACCCAGTAGAAACCTGCACACCCGCTCGCACGAGTCCCTGCCCTGCTCTCGGTGTCTTCACCTCTTTCTCCAGCAAGAGAAGCCTTGCTGCGTCCGAGCCGCGAGCAGGGGATTTTCCCAGCCATCCCGGAGCAGGGCTGCTGGGAGCTTCAGCACCCACCGCACACGGCAGTGGCAGNGTGCCATGTGCTTTCCCCGGGCTGTCCCTGCATCGCTGCTGGCCCAGAGGCCGCCCACGTCCCCAACGGCCCCGCAAAGCGGGAGCAGAGCGGGTCATAAAACCCACTACGTTTTTTCCCCCCCTAAGGCCACACGGGTTTGGGGAGCCGCCTCACTGAATGAAGCCTCCTGAGAAATAACGGAGCTTGCAGGGACAACAGGCCCGTGATTGCTTTCTAAGCTGGAGGTGGATCCTGCCCTTTTTGCTTTTTATAGTCAAGTAAGATTCATGGCTGCGAGGCCGGGAGCAGGGAGACCTGCTGGCTCGTGATGCTGACCTCCGCGCAGGTCACCAGGCTGCCAGAAATCCCCCAGAACTATCAAAAGGGTCACCAAAAGGGCAGGCTACACTATATAAACTAAAATACAAGAAGAAACCATTTGGAACCACCTCACCCTTGCACCAGCCTGACCCTTTCTCTCTTTGCATTGGCTCCGTATCGCCTCTCCCAACTGGAACGAGGGGAAAAAAAAGCCGAGAGTTTGGCCATTTCTTCATCGCAAGTGAGAACGCACGTGCCGGGTCTGCATCCCTCCTGGAGTCCATGGGGAGTTTTTCTGTGAAACCTTTCCAGCCATTAAAGCTGCTGTAGTGATTTATCCCCTTTGAAGATGTGATATTCAGGACACATTTGTCAGCGATGGAGGAAGACCTTAAGATAATTAATAGGGTTTTGTTTTGTTTCAATTAGACAAAAGCTCCGAGCCAAACTGTCAGATCTAAGCATCTCTGAGCTCTGGGACGCTTCCAGCCCAGATCAGAGGTCTGGGTCTCAATTCAGCCTCCTTGGCCAAGCCACCGCAGCCGGATGAGCCCTGCGCCGCTGAATCCCCCCTTACCCAGTAGAAACCTGCACACCCGCTCGCACGAGTCCCTGCCCTGCTCTCGGTGTCTTCACCTCTTTCTCCAGCAAGAGAAGCCTTGCTGCGTCCGAGCCGCGAGCAGGGGATTTTCCCAGCCATCCCGGAGCAGGGCTGCTGGGAGCTTCAGCACCCACCGCACACGGCAGTGGCAGCGCCGAGGAAGCCCAGGGTGCAGCAACGGTGCGTTTGAAACCCAGGCACTACGCAACAGCCACCATTTGCTTCAGAGTTCCACACTAACTGAAGTTATCATCAGATTGATGTGAAGTAATCGCAGTTTTGTAATACAAAGCAACAAGGAGGGCTCCTAGTACCTTTTCTTTGGTTTTTTTTTAAGAATATTTTGACTCTAACAACAAGAGCAGCAAGGTATAAATCACCAGCGAGGTGCCTCGCATCAGGTCCAAGGTTTCTGAACCACAGGGATGATCAATACCAAGCCTTTCCTGAAGCATGCCCTGCAACTGGTTTGGGTTTCAGGCTGAAAACCACCGTCACGGCTCAGCCTTGTGCTTCGCGGCCCCTCGCAGAGCCTGTCCCCCGCTCCGCAGGGCTGTGCCGGCAGCCGCAGGCAGGAATCGCGCCGGGACCCGCATCCTCGCTTCCCCAGAGCTGCTTATTCACAGGGATGGTATTTCACAGGTTCGGCAGCTTTCTGAGAAAGAGTTAAGAGGGCAAAATACAGTATTGTGATTATTGCTTCCTCCAGCCCTGGGACAAGGAAGAGGAGGGGAAGAACGAAACCCAGCCACGAAAAGGCATTTCCCTGATAACAAACACGATTGCATGAATTATGCACAAAATTTGCTCATATTGTCCAGACTTCCGATATTGTTTATACAACGCATACCGGATAAGCCACCTCTCCCCCTCCACCTCCTTCTCGAGCACACACATCCCGACAGGTCGGGGGTAAAGAGAAACAGAAAATCCCCAGGGGAGACGCGCTTAAGCCCCGTTTTTGCAACTGCGCTTTGGAGAGCACGGCGCAGCACCCCGGCCTCGCGATACCCCGGCTTTGTCCCAGACTTGCTGAACGGACCCGGACAAGTCGTGTCACCCAGCCTCGGCTGTTTCACCTGCGTAACAGGGATAATGCTTTCACACGTGAGGCACTCGGATGCTCCATCAATGGAAAACTCAAAAGGGAGTTACCAGGCACGAACTGCTGTGGTAAAGTATGTGCAAGGGACTGGTTTAGCCCTTCTTGGTGTGCCTCCCTGTTCATAAGCTCTTTGATCGGAGATTCTTCAGCAGAGTAGAGCTACTCTCTCCTGACAGCGGTGACAAGCAAACACAGGCATGGCCACCTCTGACCCCCAATGATGCCGAAACATCCCTGTGACACAGCGAGGAGGCATTTCTTTAACGCTGACAAAACCGTCACTGTCTCCAAAGAAGCACTGGATCGTCTGGTAAATCTAAAGCGGGACCGCAGCTGTGGCTGCAACGCGGCTTGCACCCAGCTGTGCCTTGCAGCCGGAGACATTTAACCCACCAACCCCAAAAGACATCCAGAAAAATTCATAATCAGCCTAGGACACCTAGGTGCCAGAAATCAGACACCTTCTTCTTTCCCTGTGCTGATACTTGACACCTGCTATCTGAGAAACCACAGCTGGCAGCTATTGAGCTTCAAGCACACTGCTGCAACACAGCTTATAAATTACCTTGAATCAAGAGAGACGCCGGGAAAAGAGGACTTCATTCACCACGCAAGTCCCCGAGGACAGACCCGAGGCTGGCGACACCACCATGCACCGGAGCACGGAGCAGGACAGGCCCTTATTTTCCTGGTTGCCCTGGAGTATGACACAAAGGGAAAACTCAACACTTCCTAAGTTTCATAGCTGGTTTATTCAAGTTTTGGGAAGTCTCAGTTTCATCCAAACCCGTGTAAACAGCTCAATGGCTTCGGATAACGTTGAATTACACACATTTCTGGCCAGAAAGTTGTGATTCTCTAATCCAGCCTCCTGCTGCAAGGACCAGCTGTAATCATAATTCAAGAGATGTCTCTCTAAACTGTCCGTAAGGACCTCCAGGAACAGAGTCCACAACGCCTCCCGGCAATCTAGGTCAGTACGTCTCTTCAGAAGGGCTTTTTCCAGTTTCTTACCCAAGTGCTGATGGACAGAGGGTTATCCGCCCCTCTTCACTGGCGCACCTGAGCATCGTTTGATTATTCATGGACTTTATTCCCAACAAAACAGAATTTAACGGATGGTGACCTTAGGTGCAAGCAGATGAAACGATTAAATGATTTGCCCAAGGCTAGTCAAAAGGTCCCAGTGGCAAAGCTAGGGGTTTTATCTCCCGAGCCTCAGCCGGGCGCTCTCTCCCCAGGCGACATCCAGCTGCAGTTTACTACAAGAGAATTTTACAGTGCAGCACGAGGGAAGATCACAGAGCGGCCACCGAATTGGAGGAGAAAAAATAAGCAGCAGCTTCTCCTGGCCTCACTCCAAGTGCACCACAGGCAAGTGAAGAACCCCAGCTTCAAATTAAATGGGTCCCCAGCCACTCCATTAAACAGAAATCCTGAAACAGAAATCCTTTGGCTGTGCCAGCCCTGTACAGCGAGTGGTGTTCGTTATCCCCAACGCTCCCTACGGCAGCCAGATGTATTTACACAGTAGCCACAGCGCTGTTACCTAAGTAAACCAGGAAATTGTGCATTTGTTAAAATTAGGTTCCGAGATGCTGAATCCCCAACTGTGCAGCTATAGATTTCACTCAGCCACAGCAGCGCTGAAATTAAGAGCACGCCGCTGCCTGTGTGCGCATTCAGGCACGCTTCCCCATTCGAGAGGTGTTTACTGGTTACGACGCTCCCCGCCACTCCACAACAGCATTATTTTCTCAGATTTTGAGCAATGACCACCAAGTCAAGCTTACACGACCGCAGGCCATCATGCTGTCCATCACTGCGCCGTCCCGCATTGCACCGGGAGGGTAAAGGCAGCATGGCACCAAACCAGGCAGGAGCCGTGGGGATGAGAAGTGGAAGAACACGCCAAGTGAGAGATTCCTCCTTGCTGCGTGGCCAGCACCGTCAGCTCGCTGCTTTGCTCCAGGCTGCAGCTGCCAGTCGCGATGCTGGCATTCCCACCGCAGACGTGGAAGATGTTATCACCCCGGTACCACCGTGGGCTCACAAGGGTTTGGAAAGGCAGAACACAACTGCAAAAGCCCTTCAATTAACAACCAAACCGAAGCAGACAGGTTGATGCAGGAGAGAGCCACACAGCACTGAAGAACCCTTCAGGGACCATTAACCAGCCCTCGTCAGGCCTGTCTTGGGGGAAGTATGTGCTATGAACGGCAATCAACACCAGCCTTATCAGCAACACGAAGGAAGTGACTTTACCTCTCGAAGCTTCTCTACACAGGGTTGCCTGCCCTTTTAGGTGCATCGCTGGGGGGCTCGGTGCAGTTTTCGAAAGTGTTTCGAGGTGTCTGATCCCTGGGAAGTGTAAGGCAGCTCCATTCCCTGCCCAGTCTGCCTCACCGAGCGCGACAAGCAGCGACCGTCGCAGAGCTCGCAGCCACGGGCACAGCGGCTGGTTGCTGGCAGGATCGCAGTGGGTCTCGTGCATCAGCGCCTGGCGGGCTCCCATCCTGGCAGCCGGGTGCCCCCAAGCCTTGTGCTCTGAGATCCAGCCAAGGACCCCAAAGCCTGAAGCCATCTCCGCTCCATCCCACCACCAACTGAACACCACCTCCTCTCCTACAGCATTCGGACATTGATGTCTACCCGAGAAAGTGGCTTCTTCCCACTCATCTGCTCCTCTGCCCTGCTTTTCAATTTCAGAGCTCTGGCAGATCACTGATTAATTCAGGCCTGTTTAATAACCCTTCTGTTTAGATGAAACAAGCTGTCTTGTTTTCTTTATTTTTAACACTAACTCTTGTTTCCTTGCTAAGCATCTTCATGTCATTTATAAACTTCTCTCTGCAACCAAGCTGACAATAGGATGGAGAAAGCATCTGCTTACGTCCACATCTGACACCAGCCAGGATTTACTGCACGAGGCTGAAGAAGGACTGGACACCTTGATGGGTAAGAAGTCCTAAAATCCTGAGCTTGTCTTGCAAAATCATTAGCTTCTCTCCACTCACTGTGACAAATCCCTGTACCGCCCAGACCCCAGCGCGAACACGGAGGACCGCAGGGCCAGCTCCAGACAACACGGGCAAGAAGAAAGGAGCCGCAGTGCCCCAGCTCCTCGCGCAGCTCATCCACAGAGAGGGTCACTGCGCTTCTCCGCTGTCGCGTGTGGGAAACGCGCCTTGGAAAAACTGAGAGCCGTAACACTGCTGCAAGCTCTGCCCCAGCGCAGCAATCGATTGGCAATGGTCAGGCGGGCGCGGAGCCTGGCAGCTGCTCCCGCCACCGCAGACTGGCCTTGCGGCAGCGCCGGCAGCTCTCTCCCCGCCACTGACCCCCAGCTTCTCTTGCCATCACCTGCTCTCCCGTGGTGTCCTCACGCCAGAGGGTTCTGAGGCATCGGCTGGTTCGCAGCGTGACGCCTGCCCAGTGGGGCCTCCCCCCTCCCACCACTGCCCCGTCCCAGCTGCAACCCCCAAGTGCTGTGCACAAAGAATAACAGACACACAGGGACCCAGCTCCCGATGGGAATGAGTTGGAGCCTCTCAGCTGTCTCCTGCCTCTTTGAATTTCAAAGCTGCACTTGTCTGTAGAGCAACTGAGTCATTTCCTTCCTATATCCAGCCTATCGGACTGGATCCAGCCGTGCCCGGAAAACAATAAATCCTTCAAGGACTCGTAAGGCCATATTTCACAAGAATGCAGCAAGCCTGCCTGCTTGGAGAGCTCCTCGCACACTCTTTAATTCAGCACTCCTCTGTGGAAGCTGTCTCGCCCTGGCCCCGCTCCCATCCCAGCACAGCAGCGGTCCCCATCCCTGCCGCTCCCACCTCCCGGGGCACTGCAGACGCCCAGGCACGGACCAGCACCCACGGTCCAGCGGAGCGACACCTCCTCATCGCCCCGACCAAGGGGCTGATGGATTAAGGACTGTTAATGGAATTTCCTTGATTCTGTAGAACAAACGGAGGATCTCGGAGGGAGAGAAGCTCCAGCTGAATTTGCTGCAGGACTCCACCAATGCTTTGGCAGAGCGAAGGAAGGCTGCAGCTGCAAAGGAGTTTGCTCTACGAAATACAGCGGAGCAAAGCAACACGTGAAAACCAGTGCGGGTTGTAGCACGTGAAAACCAGTGCGGGTTGTAGCACGTGAAAACCAGTGCGGGTTGTAGCAATACTTTCAGCCGGTTCAGTTTCGTAAGTATCTCCTTTACAACCACAAATTGGTTTTCCACATCCACACTACGCTTATATCAAATTCATCAGGATCGCTGGGAGCAAAACCAAGGCAAAGCTCAATTATTTGAGCTATACACAGCCTGAGAGCCGCCCAACTCCCACTGAAACAACAGGGGTTGAGATGCTCGGTCAAACAGAAACCCTCTCCACACCCAAGTCTGAGTCTCCGTGCAGCTCTGAGGAAGACCGGTGCATTTTCCAGGATCACATCAGTGCTGCTCCCACCGCCATTTTCAGAAGTCCAAAGCAAAGCCCAACTGATTTACATTCAGATGCATTCACTGTTAACCAAACGATCCCACACACATGAGAAAAACTAAACGACAAGGAAATTAATATTGTACCCTTTTCGGTAACAAGATGGCCAAAGCAGATAATCTGGCAAAGTGTCACGTTTATAATGGAAATTTGCAGAGAATGTAAGAGGACTTGTCAGGGATGAACAAACGAGTCAACATTTTGCGTTTTCTCAAGTTAAAATTTGCACTGTTTGTAGGAAAAACACTGGTTTTGGTTTGGGGTTTTTTTTTAAGTCTTGGAAGGAGAAGGAAGTTAAGCCAAACTTGTTTGGTTTTCAATAGGTCTTTGCAGCTCACTGAAAGGACAGGCGAGAGCAGACGCTGGCAGGGAAGGTGAGCTGCTCAAAGGCGGGTGCGGGCAGGACTCGTGCCCAGAGAGCCCCCCCCCACCCCCGCTCCAACGCAGCGGCGCAGTGCTTTTTTCTCACCAGCCATCGCCCTCAACCTGCTCCCCAGCTTAAGGCTTTGAAAGCATTGCCATGTTTTCCAAATCATCAGTCAATCACTGATACCGACTCCTCAAGGTACTGAGTTTTGGGCTGCCTGGCCCAGAAAATTTTAAAAGCAGCTGGCCCTTTAACTGGACCACCAAAAATCACTTGTGCTCTTAAAAGTGAATTAGATTTCATACCAAGTATAGGATCGACATGCAGCTCGTTTCATACAGGTCTGCAAGGAAGTGAATGGTTAAAAAACCGCATTGCCAAATTCACGCTCAGAAGTGAAGAACTCCGACTGCAAAGTCAGCCCGATCCCACCCAGCTCGTCGCTCCGGAGGTTAAGCCTCCCAGTGACCCAGGACCCTGGGCAGGGTTTATTTTTTTTAAACAAGTTATACAACATCCTTGGAAGTCCTTACAAGAGCCTCTGCTTTTGTTTCTGTCTGAGAATTTGTTCTAGCACTTCTCAGCTCAGCCCGAGGCAAGTTGTGACCACCTCCAAGGCAGAAAATTTATCTGGTGGAACCGATGGAACAGATTTGCCCCTGACACACGATTTATGCCTTGAAAAGCCAAGTTACGCAAGCGCTTGTACCAGCACCTTATTATACCCCAGCGGACAAGCAAAGGGGCTCCTGCCTCTTTCTTCCAGTGAATTCCAGAGCGCTTGCCCACGCTCCTTGGTTGCTATGAGATTTTAAAGGCAATCTAAACCCGTTACACCAAACGGGCCTTTAACACAACGCCTGCTCCATAAGGCTCCTGGTCGGCCAGGGGAGGCAAACACACCACAGCCCACTGATCAGAGAAGGGCTCATCGCTGCCACTGCAATTAACTCCTTGTGAGCCGCAGAGAAAACTTTGTAACCAGGAGAGAAATGGCCTGCAGCGAACCTTTTGCTGCTGCCTCGTACCTCAGCCAAACAGATTACTTACTGTGCGTGTTCTTCACGTGGCCCTTCCAGCTTCTGTAACACAACGGACGCTGCCTCCGTAACGTTAAATTGATTTGGAAACACAGGAGGGCAGACATCAAAGGTCAGGAGCATCTCTCATTCCAAGGTAGACTTTGGGAAGCTCTTACTCCCAATTTCCTCACTCCAGATTTTGAGAAGAGCTCCTCTCACACATAAGGACGTCAGCAGCACCTTTGGAAAGTGCTTTGTACACGGCAAACTGACTTGGGCAAAAAAAAAAAAAACCCAAAGCAAACCCAGTGCTCACGTAGCAGCCCGGCCATAGCAAGCCGTCTTGCCTTTCTGGCTGCCCAACATCTCCCAGAGTCAACAGCTGAACCAAGGAAGGGATTTAGACGTCTTTGCTCTTACTTGTGCCATACTCTCAGCATCAACACTAAATAAAATGAAAAGAGCAGAAATGTTCGTGGGCCTGCAGGGGTACAGGTGAAGTTTGCGTCCAGTTACATTGACAAACCCGTGCCCGTGTGAATTTTGATAAAGCCGGTGTCCACTGCACAGCAGACACTTCTCATCAAAATCCAGGATAACCGAGGTGTGTAGAGCACCCCCAGCCACACGCAGCTGCCCCCGGGTCACACACAGCAACCAGCAATAGCGAAACTCTGAGTTGGGGTTTGCTGCTGGGACCTCACTGTGCTCCGACACCAGCCAGAGCACAGCACCCAACCACGCTCAGCCCCTCTCGGCACCCAGGAGGGCAGAAGCTCCCATATTTTACCTTCAGCGCCAATTTAAAGCCTGTGAGATGGCAAGTCTTCAGGATAAGCATCATTTAGCCAGTTAGGAAACCTACAGCCACGCTCCCTCTTCCTCCCCACCTCTTCGCACTCCCATTAAAAATGAAAAGGAAATTCGCAGGCTTTTTTGTTGTTTAAATAACATTACAGGTTGTGACATAAACCAAAGGCAGGAAATATGATCGGGAGGGCAGCGCTCCATCCTCTGCTGCTGTCACTGCGACTTTTTGGGGACTTGGCAAACGAGCGAGCAAAGGAGACAGCCTGCGTGTTTTATGGAGTTGAACTGTAACATCCCTGTTAAGCAGCCAACTTACCATTTCTCTGCTCCGGCATCAATAAATCTACCCAGCCCCAGCAAACAAAGCTCTTCCCATGAACCGCCTACACACGACTCCCTCGTATTTGGCTACCTGGGCAAGCAACCAGCCCGCTGTGGCGTGCCGCACTCGCTGCTGCTTTGGTAATATTCTCAAGCAAGTGCGAAATCGCCCGTTTTGGTAACGCGAGTCGGGAAGTTTTAATCCGGCTACCGACACGCTCATGTTCATGACAGCACCTGCTTTCCCAACAGCCGATTCCCAGAATCTCAGCTTTCCACTCCTGGGGGCAAAACGGCCACTTCGGGCTATAAAAAAAACCCTTGACGAGGCAAACTCTGAAAAGGCCCAGCGATAGGGAAGCAAATGCAAAGAATTCACAGCCTCTGTTTTAAGTGTTATAATTAACCTCAAAACCTCAGAGCTCCAACTCCCTTTTTGGAAGCTCGTTCCCCGGTTCACAAACCAAAGCGGTGTTCAGCACGAACACCAAGGCAAACCCCTGCACGCCTCCAGATCCCTGCCCTTCTCTTCGCCCGACGCCCAGCTTCCTCCACCACCTCCAGCGCGCCACGCCGCACACGAGAGATCGCGCCGAGCGCTCTTACCGCTGACATGAAACCGCTACGGAGGAAAAACTACACATAAATCCCTCCGGGAAGCATTTGTTCCCAGGTTCACTGAGCCTGGAAATAACACGAGGAACTTGTTCCACGCTGAGTCAGGGTCTGACGGCAGCTCCTGGACCAGCCGTGGATCTGCTTCCTTTCCGGCGCGCATCACGGGCGGCAGAGCGAGCGAGGAGCAGCCCAGCGCTGCCCCAGAGGTTTCCTGTTTTCCCCAGTGCCGTGCAGCTTCCCGAGACACGGTACAGGGAAACGGGGCTCCGGAGCCTGACACCGAGCTGCTGCGGGAACTAAAACTGCTGTTTTTCAAATGCTGTTAAGAGCCAAGCAGGAGCTGAAAGCAAAATAAGCTGTTTGCCTTAACCTTCTGTGATACGCGCAGGGAACAGCCGCCCCACGGACTACCACTCCCCCATCCAACCATCCCTTCACCAGGAAAATGGAGTAAGATTTGCGGGTGCATCCCAAGGGCTTCCCTCCACACCTGCCCCGCACATCCCAGCACTGCCCTTGCTGAGCGCCGTGCCCGAGTCGGGGCCACAGCAGGCAGGAGCCACTGGTCCACACCCGGGGCAGCCATCCCAGCCCCTCCAAGTCACCATGGAGAGGCAGAGGCCGGGTCCATGCTCAGCATCTCCTGCCTGCACCCACTCCTCCGAGCAGTCTCCTGCTCACACAGATTTTTGCTGGTGTAACTGCTCCCACAGGGACTTCTGCTAGAGCAGCTACACCCTAAACCAGCACCTCCCCTTGCCCCCACCAGCACCAGTGGCCATGGCTGGCCTGCGAGCCCAGCTCTGGCATTACACGGTGCTGGCACCCACCAGGAGAGCCCATACCGCTCCCCACCGAGCCCGAGCAAAGGCTGATCTGATGTCTGCTTACCACACTCGGGAGGAGGCTCAGCCTCGGCGGCGGCGGCCAGGAAGGAGACTGCCCTTCCCGTCCAGCTCCCAGCCGTGCGGCGCCGGGCTTGTGCTCCAGTGCCAAGCCCGTGCTCCAGCACCAAGCCCCTGCCACGCTCCGAGCCCAGCGCCGAGCCCCCTCCTCGGCGGCACAGCCCCAGGTCAGCCAGCGGCTCCGTTAATGAGCCCTGAGAAAGGAGCAGCGGCAGCGGGAGGAGGCGAGGT